>JAADXI010000720.1:0-15880 GCA_023337615.1 Pythium brachiatum | reverse complement strand
TGGCGTCACGGTGCTGGTGGGCACGAAGGACATTCTGCGTCAGCCGTCGGCTGTGGTCAACAAGAACATCGCAGCCAGCGACAACCAGGTCGCGATCACCCGCAGCAACATCCAGCCGTCGCAGAACGACCGTGTGATGCTCTCGGGTCAGGCCAAGGTCGCGGACAACGTGCTGCCAGCGTCCGCTGTGAGCATTGGCCAGGATGCGGAGCCACAGTATCGTATGAAGATCGCGTACCGCAAGGAGGGCGATGCGTCGGAGGACAAGAACCAGGAGCAGTTTGGTTTGTGGGGTGGTGGCTGGGGTCTGGGCTGGCGCTACCCGCTGGGCTACTGGAACACGATCGGCTTCGGTCTCTACGGCGGCGGCTGCGGCCTGGGCTTCCCACTCGGTGGCTTCTACTACTGCTAAGGCTGCAGTTGTGTTGTCGTGAGCTCAACGCAGCTCGACTGAATCGAGCTCGACCGTCTCACTTTGGTCGGTTGCCTTTCTTTTCTGCATTTCTGTGACGTGTGAACACCTACAAATTGAATGGAAACCAGTTTTGCGTGCAATCTCTCGCATCCCAGATCCCCGAAAATGCCGCCGGAGCTGCTCACACTTCGTTATCCTACGCGAGCCAAGGAGCTAACGGAGCTGCTCGTCTCGTGCGGGTCTCCGTCCACGCCTAAAATACCGAAGATCCCGTAGGGCTTCACGTCTCCATTCTCACTCAGCCTCATGTTGCCACGTACCCATTTTTACATCGTGAGTGGCAGGTCGGACGAACTAAACCCACCAATAATCTTAAACCCACCCGGGTCCAACCTTCCACCATACAAATATCATATGAGTAGAATAGAAACGGGCCTGGCCTGTTTGATTTGAACAGTTGGCCCGCCGGCCCGGGGGCAAAGTGAAGAGCTCATGCGAGCAGAGCCGCTGACTCTCGTCGGTCATTTGCCGTCGCGCCCACGACCGCACGCAGCTCCATACGCAGCTCCACACGCACGCAGCACCACAGTAAGCACTCGATACAATGGCCGAGGCGGAGCTCAACGCGCTGAAGAAGCTGGAGAGCAACAAGAGCTGCGTGAACTGCGACGCGTACAACAAGTTTGGCCACGGCAATGTGTGCGAAAAGTTCAAGACGTTTGTGTGCAGCAACTGTAAGAGCGCGCACCAAAGCTACAGCATGCGCGTGAAGAGCGTGACCATGTCCAATTGGACCAAGGAAGAGGTCGACATGCTCAAAGACGAGAACGGCGGCGGCAATGCAGCGGCCAAACGCGTGTGGCTGGGCCACTGGGACGAGGCGCGGCTGCGCAAGCCCAAGGACGGCGACCACGTGGACGTGTACAAGCGCTTCATCGACAAGGTGTACAACGACCGCGCGTTCTACGACGAGGACGCTGCGGCGAATCCATCGGCCGGTGCGTCCTCCTCTTCCTCCTCAACAACCAGGAAGAGCAACGGCAGTAGCCGCAATGTGAACGCCAGCAGCAATGCCAATGCCAATGTGAATGGATACGCGGCGCCTGCACCTGCTGCCGCGAACCTGCTGGACTTTAACTCGCCCACGGCTTCTGCGGTGCCGACGTTCGATGCGTTTGCCTCCCCGCCCAAGAGCTCCAATGGCGATGGCTGGGGCGCGTTTGCCAGTGCGGCGCCTGCGAACGACGTCTTCGGTGCGTTCACGTCTGCGCCAGTCGCTGCTCCCGCGCAGGCGTTGTTCGATCCATTTGGCGCGTCAACATCAGCTCCAGTCGCTGCGTTAACGCCGTCGTTCGATCCGTTCAGTCCGTCCACTGCTAATACCAGCAGCGTGCCTGTGGCGACGCCCAGCTTCGATCCGTTCGGCGCGGGCTCCTTCGGCCAACCGCAGCAGCCTCAGCAGCCAGCGTTTGGTGGCTTCAACCAGCAGCCGCAGCAGCCTCGACCCATGGCTCCTCCTCCAGCCAACTTCAGTGCGTTCGACGCACTGGCCGGCCCGCCACAGGGCATGGGAATGGGTATGGGACGCGGCATGCCACGCGGCCCACACATGGGAATGGGCATGGCTCCGCCTCAAGGGATGATGATGGGCGGCGGCATGCCACGGCCGATGATGAATGGTGGCGGCTACATGGGCGTGCCGGCGCCGCAGCAAATGCCAGCGTACGGCGGTCAGTATCAGCACAGTGGCATGAACGGCGGCTCGCGAGACCCATTCGCGGGACTGGGGCTGCCACGCAAGTAAGTAGACGTAGATAGGAATATACAGGTCGAGGTGCGACCAACTAATGCATATCGCTGGCTCAACGAGGCCAGTGTAGAGAGCGACGAGCATTGCATGTTCCCGATGGCAGAGCTGTTTCCATTCCACGTGGTCAGGTGTGAGCAGTATACTGTATTATCCAGATGGGACCATGTGCATCACGGAGTATGGGGGGCTCAGGGGGACCAGGACACTTGCAGCTATGCAGATACTACGTAACTTAGTATACTACAGTAGTACGTAGGACGAGCCAAAGCCGGAAGCCGCGCCAAGATGACAACGGTTTCATAGTCGATCGTATCCATGTCGTATTGGAGATCCAAGCCCGAGGTCACAATCGAAAAATAGGAGGCCGGGGCAGAGGCAGACAACTCGAATACTGCCCCGTACGTGAACAAGTATGAAGAGCGTGGTGCCGCTCCCACGCGCGGTTCCCACACGTGGTCCAGCAGATGGAGGCCCTGTCTTCGGCCCGTCGGAACGACAGGTAGCGGACTCTACGTTCAAGGCCGTGTGGCTCGCGATCGTGGGGGCGCATCTCGTACTGGGGCTTTTGCGGCTATTCGTCACCGCGTTCCACTCGATCATGGCGATCCCGGCGTTTTACGCTGCACTCACAGTCGTTCGGATCCCTCGCGGAGTGCTCATCGCGACTGGAGCGTGCATGGGAGCTGTGGCACTGGCCCACTTTGTGTCCGCGGTTACAACTCTGCGGCGATCGAAAAGAGCCCGCCAATTGACGTTCATAGCACGCAGTGACTGCCACCGCAAATCAACTTCTTCGCGATGGCAAACGTGTATTCCCAGTCTTCCAAGACCTGTGTGGTTC
Source organism: Pythium brachiatum (assembly GCA_023337615.1). Lineage (NCBI taxonomy): Eukaryota > Oomycota > Peronosporomycetes > Pythiales > Pythiaceae > Pythium > Pythium brachiatum. Next base: position 12,814 of record JAADXI010000720.1, on the reverse strand, counting down.
GTCTGGAATACAGTGAAAACAGCAATGGACGGTGCGTTGGGGATCGTAGGCGTTTTCGGCGTGAACGGACGATGGTTCTTCGCGTTGTTCGATGGCCTGCGCGTTCTTGAGATCCTCTCACAGACCTACCAGGCGTACCAGCTCAGCCGCTTCGTGCAGAGCACCGCACTCAACTCCGTGATGGTCACCCTGATCGCTGTGAACTGTTGGTTGACGCCTCTTCTGCTCTTTCTCACGCGAAAGAATCACGAATCCACGCGACGGCTCGTGGTGTTTAGCGCGGATCTCGTGCTCGACGTCGTATACGCTGAAGCCCTTCCGTTGCTGGTTTTGCTGCCCATTCTGGCTGAGTACGACTGGCAGATCCAGGCGTTTCCACCGGAACGAGGCCTGGACGATATTTGGGCAACCAACTCGGTCTCGCAAGCACGCTTCGTTCTCGTGACATCGTACATGGATCTGGTCACGACACTCGTGCCCAACGTCAACTTCTTGATTGGCGTACAGACGATCAAATCACTGCTGCAGGGCCACCGCCCGTTTCCCTCTCCGTCCGTGTCGTCGTCGCCGCCGCCCACAGTGAAAACAAAGCCACAGCCACACAAACGCTTGGTGCTCTGGTCGTCCCTATTCCACGTCGCTGTGTTTCTGTGGGGCGTCTTAATCATCGGCCTTCACATCGACGCGCGTCGGAATCTCCAATTCATCCCGAGCTGCAAACTGCCGCTGGCCCCATGGCGGATCTTTGATGCGAGCAAAACGCCTTGTTCAGTCATGTACATCAACTGTTATCGCCTTGGAATTGTCGGCACAACGGAAGAGATCGAGACCGTGCTGCGAGACGTCGAATTGGAGGCGCTGACGACGCTGGCGTTCGGTCATTGTGCTCGATTGGAGCTGCCACCGATGGTCCAGCAGCTCTCGAACCTTGCCGGCTTGGAGACCTTCAACTCGACGCTCTCGGCGTGGGGTCGTGACGCAGCCTTGACGCATACACACAACCCGATGCTTCATCACGTGTACTTCGTGCACACCAACATGACCCAACTTCCCGACGCCGTAATGCACGACCAACTGCCACGCTCGTTCCAGTATTTGTTCTGCTACGACACCAACTTGACTCAGTTACCGCCGTCAATCGACCAGATCTGGGGGCTCGACCACGTGTGGATCGTGCTCAGCTTCATCAACACACCACTCACCCAGCTGCCCGATTCGTTCGGGTTGCTCCCCGTCAGCATTTTGCACCTGCTCAACACCAAGCTCACCCAGGTAGCGGAGGTAACAATACCTCAGCTCAGTCGGTTGCGGATCTCTGGCCCCGATTTCCACGATCTTCCCTCGCAGCTTCATACTCTTCAAGGCCAGAAGCTCTTGCCGCGCGGTTTCTTCATCCAGAAAACGAGCGTGGAGACGCTACCAGACTGGGCCATTGCGTGGCTGGACCAAGCACTACTCGCTTCAGGAGATGGCACGAAGGCGTTGCACGCGTCTCTCTTCGGAAGTACTGTGTGTCTGAAGCCCGAATACGCCAAGTACGCTCGGTTTTGCGCGCCAGACGTGGAATTCGATTTGAACACGTTCCCGTACCATGTTGTGGCTGCTCAACGGCCCCTATAATAATCAGCATCCGGTCAAATTACATTTAGATACCGAGAGGCTTTTGTCCGCTTACGGAATGGGTCAATTCCCAAAGCTTACCTCGCTCTTGCACCTGCCCGCACAGGATGTGTTGAATCATCTTCCGCTACAACTGCCACTGGGCCTTGATAACGTCGGAAGGAAAGACATTCAAGTCGAACTCGTCGTTGGACTGGCAAAACTGTGCATACTTGGCGTATTCCGCTCGCTCGCAGAGCGGACTACCACGGAGCGAAGCGCGTGGCGGTGGTGGAGCACTCAACGACGCAAAGAAACTGCTGTCGCGGCTGAATGCAAGAACGTTGTCGAGCCACGCAATGGTCCATGCAGGAAGCTGATCGACGCTCGTGTCCTCAAGGGAAAATGATTGGAGAGCTGGTTGTCCTTCGACTGACGGAGGCAACGTCAGAAAATCGACGCCGGAAATGTAGAGGTGTTGGACCCTCTCAGCGATTCCATCCGGGAGGTGAGGGATGTGACTCCCTCGCAGCTGTAAGACGTCGGCAGAGATCGAGCTGACTGACTTCGGAAGATCTCGAAGCGGCGTGTTGATGAAGTTGAGAATCCTCCAGTGGTGCGGACGGCCAGAGCTTGGGCCCCAAACCTCGCCGATCGACTCCGGGAGATGGCTCAAATTGCTGACGTGGAAGGTGAGATATTGGAACGACGGGGGCAGGTCATCGTGAAGAAGCGCGTCTGGGACTTGAGTCACATTCGTCTCGATCAAAAACACGTGATGCATCAGCGCATGGCGACTCTGCGTCAGTTTGGCGCTGCTGTTCCACTCCACCAGTGTCGAGTTGAAGATCTCGAGGCTGAACATTCGCGAATAACGAGTGACCGTGGGCGGGATCGTCAGTGCGGGACAATGCGCGAGCACGAGAGTCGTCACTGCATCCGGCTGAAGTTCTTTGATCACCTCGTGGATTTCTTCGGCCGAGCCTCTGATGTTGAGCCGATAGCAGTTGACGTACAGCACGGCACACGACGGTCGTGACGAGTGTCCAAGTCGCCACGGACTCAGAGGAAGCTTGCACACTGGCACTGCAGGTGATCCAGCGGGCTGCTGTTGCCGCGCGTCGATGTGAAGACCGAGAACGATGACCCCCCACGCAAACATCCCAACGTTTAACAAATGCGACCACGACTGGGCCTTCAACAGTTGTTCGCGTTTCGGATTGAGCTTGTTTGAGTTTCTCGTGGCAGATGACATGGATGACGCATCGTGGCCGGCCTGGGTCAATACACTCTCGATATCAGCGCGGTGATGGAGTAGCTTCTTGAATGTGTGCATGCTGAGAAGGAAGTTGAGGTGCGGAACGATCGTCGCCGCGAGATCCAAGTACGAAGTCACGAGCACGTACCGCGTTGTCGCGACAGCGTTGCTTCCCCACACGTCGTCGAAGCTCAAGCGAGGTGGGAACGCGCTGATCTTCCAGTCGTAGTCGTACAGGATAGGAAGCAAGACGAGACCTGGGATGGCTTCGGCGTAGACAAGATCGAGGAGGAGATCGACCACCACGACTGCGAGTCTCTGGGTTGTGCGTTTCTTCACGTTTCTTACGGCGTAGACCACGCACGGGGTCACCACGCCGTTGAAAAAGATCACCACCACCATGATCACGTTCAAACTCTCGCTGGACACGAAACAGCTCAGTTGATACGCTTGATAGGTCTGTGTGAACATCTCGAGCAGCTTGAGACCGTCGAAAAAGAGAAAGAAGAGCGGGCCGTTGATGCCGACGACTCCATCGACACCGAACAGTTGGCCGATCTGCAATTGAAGAGTAGCATACATCGTCTTGACGCGATGCAGCAAACCCTGATGCGGTTGCAGTCGATTGACGGAGTGGACGGATGGTCCACTCGGCTGGATTGCTGTCAGATTCGTTTTCTTCGCAGCGGAGAACGTGAGCCGCCCCGCCCGTATTGAGCGTACCGATATGAGGAACAGCGATACAAAGTGCATCACTGCCACGGTTCCCATCGTCCAGCCTGTCGCCATCAAGACGCCCCTTGGAATCTGCACCATCGTGACCGACGCGTATGCTGCTGGATTCGCCAAGAAGATGTGGGCAGCTGCCACCATGAAGCGCACTAGGCCGAGAAAGAGATGCGACCCAACGATGGAGATCCATACCCCCGTAAAGGCCCACGTCGATAGAAACGAGTGGATGGCCAGTGGCGATGAGAGCAGGAATCTGGAAATGGATGACGACTGGCGGCTGATTGGGCGCGCGATGCCATTGCTCATGAGTGGCGCGATCTTCGGTGGGTTACTTGCCATCTCGAGATGACTTCTTGCGTCCTTGTGCAGTTGGCTGTGTGCGTGGTGATGCTAAATGCGACAGTCAAAATCGGTCAGCCTTCTCATATTCAAACATAGTATAGCACCGTGAACCAGCGCACGTATTTTTACCGTGCCAGCAAACGGACCGGAAATTCTGCTGCTTGGGTTTCATGGTGCCTGCCACACATTGAGGAATACACGAAGGCAAGGAATGGCGACGCACGTGCAACCTGTCAAGTCCGGCCATGGCTTGCCCCCACCCAAGCACCGCGTCCACCCGACGAAGATGGCTACGCTTGCCAACCTGTGGTCCACTGTCACGTCCCACGCCGGCTCACGCCATCGTTTGCTCGTCTCGCCCTTCTTGTTCACTGCGTGTTGGTGGTTCATCGCCGGAATGCACTTCATCAATGGCACACTCGCGCTCATCTTCGCCGTGCTTTACCTTTTCTTCAGCCTTCCTTCAGTCTTCCCGACGGTCGCAGTGGTCCAGGTCTCGTTGCCACTGTTAAAAATCAGCGGTTGGACGTACGTTGTGTTTGCCGTGATCCATTGTTTCGAGCTCTTCAAAATGGTACGTCGATCGGTTCGACACAAGGGGCTCACGTTCGCTCGACCAGCATTATCGTCACGCTCAACGGTCCAATTGCGATGGGCAACCTGCCAGCAGTGGATGTGGAAGCCTTGGAACCAACTCTTCGGCATCGAAGGCGTCTTCGGTGTCAACGGAGACCACTTCTACGCTGCATTTATTGCCCGAGAGGTCGTGGAGATCGCGTTGCAGTCGTACCAAGCCGAGCAGTTGAGTGCCTTGGTGCGACGCGCTTGGATCACAAACTTGGCTGTTGCGACCATCGTGATCAACTCGATCTCGTTACCACTCGTCCACATCTTGTTTCGCCGCAAGCAAGAGAGTGCCCGCCGTTTTGTCAGCTTGCTCGTCGACATGAGCCTGGATTTCTGCTGCGCAGCGGTCATTCCGATGTGCGTGGTGTATCCATACTTCACGGCGTACGACAGATCGATCGGCTCGCTGCCTGTCGCGTTGATCAACAACGATGTCGAATTTCTGGCTTCGTTGGGAGAGATCCGCCAGTTCTGCGTGACCTCGATCCCGGATCTTTTCGCGACTATGATGCCTCATTCGACGGTCTTTACGTGCTTGAGCTTGGCGAAAAAGCTTGTCCAACGGGAGCGCGCTGGTCGAAAACAACTTTTTAGCAGTCGATTCTCCGTCTCTATCGTCGTCGTTCGAGATGGCGGGACCGACTCATCCGCCATTACCAGTGCTTCGTTGCCATCCAAGTCCCGGAGAACTCAGACCAGTGAGGCGTATTTCGACCGACTGATGTCGCTTTTCCACGTACTCGTCATTGCGTGGGGCGCTTTCATCTTCGCCGTGCACATTCGGGCGCGATCATCGGCTCGTGATCTGCATGTAGCCGGTTGTCGACTCTCTTTGAATGCATGGAATGCTCAAGGCGCGCCGTGCTCCGTCATGCAAATCAACTGCTATCGCGATCAATTCCAAGGCTCTGCAGTTGACATCACAACTGTTCTTCATCCACTGGAGCGCAACGTCTTGAGGAAGCTGATCATCACGCACTGCCCGTCGCTCGAAATTCCCACCGTTCTCGGCGAATTCAACACGCTCGTCGATCTCGACATCTACAACTCCACTCTTGTGTCGTGGCCGATTGAAGCTGGCGCTACGACTTCACGTCTGCGATCGTTAGCTGTCTTCACCTTGGCAGCCAGTCCGTATGTTGAGTTTCCTCGTGGACTCCTGCACGACAACTTACCTAAAAGCTTTGCTCGGTTCGTGATCGTGAGAAGCAACCTCACAGAATTGCCGGATGAATTGGGATCCCTCTGGTCAAATCACGAGCTCGACCTTTTCAGCGTGCAGTCGACTAACATCACGCGATTACCAGCAAGCTTTTCCGACCTGACCACCCGAAAGATTCGCCTCATTGACAATCCGCTCCTGACTGCCATCCAGGACAACGCTATCACCAGCACGAGGTTGGCACAGCTTTATCTGTCGCGCACGCCGGTGAGAAGCTTTCCGATGCTGCTTGGAGGCACTGCTTCCTTGCTTGCTGTTCTCGCCGAGTTCACACAAATCCGAAGTCTCTCGCCGCAATTGCAGCGCTGGTTCGACAACAAAACAGGCGGTTTACTCGGCAAGCCTCTCACGGCCTCATTGTATGGTAGTCCAGCTTGCACTGAAGAGCAAACCAAGGATTTAGCACTATGCGCCAACGAGCATAACAGCGCAAGCGGAACTTACCGGTGGGATTTGATCGTACCACAGCGGACCCTAGACATGTAGAGAGAGAGAATCACAGCGACGTGGGACGGAGGAAAATCAACACCTATTTCTCTCCCTGCGGTGTTCCTGTATTTCCCCACCTGCCGAACAATTTCACATTGGGTGTGTATCCCCACCATCGAAGCACTAACCTTTTGAAGGGTCTTGATCTGCGTCTACTCGCTGGCATCGTCCACGAAGATAATCGCGCTGGTAGTTTTTCGAACACTGTGCGCAGCACCTGCAACACTCGCTGTGCCACCGTTCAATTGGCCATATCCTCGGTTCTTGACGAGGCGTGAGCCTGTTGTCAAGTATAGAAAGACACAGGCTCCAACAAACAGGAGCACGCTCATGTTCAGGCCAACGGGAAGGCCCTCTCCGACGCGGACAGCGAATTCATCGGCTTCAAGCGAAAAGGTCTGACGCTTTTCCAGCAGTTGAAGCACCATGAAAATCCCCACAAGCCAGGCGACTTCGTTCGACTTGTGAGTGGTCTTGAGGTCCTTGTTCACCGCGTCTTCGTGCGCAGCCTCGATCGCTGCAGCTTTCGAGTTCGGCACGACAGGTTCCCCGAACACGATGCGTCTCTCCGTCTCTTCAACACCGAGGCGCTTGAGAAGAACGATAACTTGACACAATTCGAAGCACGCACTGGTTGTAGACTTGCTTCCACCTTCATACTCCATCTCCCAGGCCTTGAAGATACTGGTGGGAGTTGAGCAAAGATGGTCGGCCGCAGCACGGACGTGGGCCAGCGTGGGAAGAGGCAGCTCAAGTGGAGGGACTGTGTGGTCCTCGGTCTCTTTCGACTGCTGTCTCTCGAGCACATCGTTCGCGAACGTCACGACCGCACTGATCTTGCCACTCGCGAAGAACGGGCTCACTGGCTTTGGCTGGGAGACACTGTTCAGCAGACAGAAGCTTCCCACGGGACAGTCCTTGTTTGTGAGCTCCACAAACTCAGTAAACACGGCAATGCAAGCCTTTGCATCGCCCGCACCCACAAACTCCACACCGTCCGGCGCTCCCTTGGCACCGACAACTGGAAGCTTCTCGGAGAATCCTTGTGGGAAACACGGGTGCGGCACGGGCTTTGCCCGCTCTTCATCCGTCTTGAGCTGTTTGTAAACGTGTCGGGCGATCGCGAGATGCAGTCGGTCTTGGCCGTAATCCAGTTGCTCGAAGATGTAAAAGTCCGTCGTGTTCAGCGACCGTGAGAGCTGCTTGCGGCGAATCGCGCGGCGCCAGCGTTCCTGGATATCAAACCCAATCAGCAGCGAGTCCTCATGCAGTGAGATCACGCCTGAGAGCTCTACAGCACCCGGAGCCAAGGACGACGTGATGCGGCCGTCGAGGTAGTTCACGCCCAGTAGCTGGTAGTAGCCCTTGGCGCGGGACTCAATCACCCGCAGATCGTCTCTCGCCAGCATGAACGGGAACGACGCGTCTTCAATTGATGCTTGGTAGATGTCGTTCAGCAACGCTTCCAGCGGATTCTCCCCCAGATTACGCTGTAACTCACTCGCGACGAGAAGATGCGCGTGGCAATGGCGCGGCTGCACGAGCAGGGGCTTCGGCTGGTTCAGCAGAAACTCCGCGATGCTGAGGAAGCCCGGACGAAGCTGCTGGTACGCTTCCGCGGGCGTCAAGTCCGCCAGACCAGGCACAATCGAGGGAAACGAATCGATCACAGCCACATCAGCGTCTTCCTCAAAGCCCTGGAGAAGCAGGAAGCGGCTCTGCTTCGCACTGGCATCTACCAGGATGCGACAGCTGGGTCGCGCGGTGTCTGTTGGCGTTGCCTCGGTGCTTTCAGGAGTTGAAGTTTCCTCCGGAAGGCTCGGATCGAGCGCGTGCACAGGATACGACAGCGTCTGCAGCAGTGAGATCACCACGAAAATCGTCGAGAGACCCATCAATCGAGAGCGCGATACCGTAGCTCTTCGATGGTACGTCGGAAGAAGCATGATACTCCCTCCTTCCCGGCGAGATGGCGCCATATCGCCGCCATGTTTCCGCGCCGCCATCGTCATGTTGCCTCGCACCTTCTTGCATCAACAAGCCTCGAAGGAACTGCCCCGCTCTTTCAACTGCCTTAACATCCGTTTACATCCACTGCGAACATCCGTATACCTTCATCCGGATATTTCCCTTCTGAGTATCCGGATTTGATCACTGACTCACTGTCTTATTACAGTGGGTCTTGTATTCAGAGAGAGTACAGTACGATTCGTCTTCCACCCCGTTTGAGCTCCAACTCAACTGGGGCGAATAAGGGCGACGTACGTACGCGCGTCGCAACAATGGCGGTGTCCATGGGCCACTCCTCGGGGTCTTCGTACCTGCTCCATGCGTGCATCCTGCTACTGCTGCTGATCGTGAGTCTCGTGCAGCTCATGTTCTTCGCGTTTCTTCCAGATGTGCAGCTCCACGTGGACTTTTGCAACGCCACGGTGGCCGCGCGCACGCTCTCGGCCGCCACGAGCGACGAACTGCAGACGCCCATGCACATGCTCTATCGATCGTTGTACCTGTCGCCAAGAGAGATTGCGGTACGCGAGAAAGAGGAGAAGGAGCGGCTCGAACGAGAGCGCGTGCGGGCGCTGTTGGCGTCCGGGAAGACGCCCAAGATCCGAGGAGACAAGGAATCGAAGGGTCTGGGCTTCAATGGAAACGGGGGCAATACTGCGAAGAGCCAAAAGCAGGCGCTGATTGAAAAGGGATTCTTCCTGCAGTCGATGGGCCAGGGTCACGAACCGCTCAACTCGTCATCCTCCTACTGCGTCAACCTCATCACGCCAAGCGACAGCCCTGGTGTGCTTCAGGACTTCGAATTGTATCTACACGCGCTGCCGTCGAGTCGCCCCGTTCATGCAGCTGAAGGAAACATCGTGCTGCCGCCGTCCGTGATTGATTTGTATCTGGAGCGCCACCCAATCGACAAGAAATACTACAGCAAGTTCAAGCATCCGCGTGACAAGAACATTTGGATGATGCAGAACGCCGAATTTTTCGACCGCCACGAGCTTTCAAATCCGGACATTGGTGTCATGATCGTGAAGAACCGCATCGGTCTGAAGAAGGTTCTGGAGTATCGTCATCGCCACAAGATGGGGTACTCAGTGTTCTACACGAAACACACGAGCCACGACGTGTACCAGCCCGAAATCGAGCGTGATTGGACGTCATTTTTGCATCTCGCTGGCTGGAGCCCGTTCAAGAACACGCGTGTGATCGTCCAAGCGTGGGCTCGACACCCGGAATGGCCCAAGCTCGTGCTCCGTGTGATCAAGAGCGATATCTGTGCATGGATCGACTCGACTTACGGCGCTCAAGATGGCTGGCGACTCGCGAACGTTGACTACAAGTGCGGCTCGGAGCCGTTGGACATGAAAAACGAACTGCAGAACAAGATTGGCTTGCATTTGTGCCCGAGTGAGACGGAAGGATTCGGCCACTACATCAACGAAGCCCGCAGTGCGGGCGCACTCATCTTGACGACGAACGTCGCACCCATGAACGAGCTGATCGATGAACGGAACGGTGTGCTCGTGGGCCGTGCCAACGAGTGGTGGTGGCAGACCAAAGGCGACTTATTTATGCCTATGGCACACGTCGACATCGAAGACATCGAGCAGGGCGTGGAGCGCATCCTGCTGATGACGGTGGAGGAACGGCAGCGGATGGGTCGCCGCGCGAGAGCCAAGTATCTCGAAGACCGGACGTACTTCTTGAACGCCATGGCGGCCGTGGAAGATAGCTTGTGCCAGGACGAGATCCGCATCGATAAGCTCCAACCGTACCTGTACTAGATTCCTTCCCCACCTCCACCCGATACACGCACCGTGCCAAACCATAGAGCCTCGTAGATATTCACCGTTGCAATTCATATCGAACTTGGAGTATTCATATTCATCATGTTCACTTTCACAGACTGTAGTAAACTTTGGTCGGTGCTTGATGGCAGGCTATTCGAATTTGAGCGAGCAGTTGAGCTCACGACTACGCAGTGACGAGAAAGGTTACAAATCCACAGACTGGCGGTGCCCACCGGGACTGGCTTGGCCTCGACTGTTCGCTTCTCTCCGTAGCTGGAAGCGAGTCCGCATGACGGAACGAAACACTTCAACGGCAGCTTTGGAGGTCGTGACAGCGACCATGGGGTTCTCGGTCTGGATCCGGATGAGATTGGGCGCGATCACGATCGCGAGTTGGTCCACACCCATGTGGTTCTGTGGTTGGTACTCGGCGACCTCTGCCAGCATGTCGGCTAGCCATAACAGTATCGAGTACTCGAGAGGGCTGAGCATGTTCCGCACTTCGTCTGCTGCGCACGGCATGCGGCACAGCTTCTCCATTTGGTCACACGGGATCTCGTGAAGAATGGGTACTGGAAGCTCCCGGAACCAGAGCTTGAGCAGATCAGCGAGCACGCGAACGTCCGTGTTGGCTCCGCAGAATGTGCCGTGGTTGATCTCGTTCATCGCTTGGTCGCGGTGGTCTTTATTGGGTGACTCACGGAAGATGTGGGGCACGAGGTGGCCTTGCTTGCCGAAGAAGTTCTGCTGCAGCATGACGAGCACGGCTGGGATGCGTTCCTCGTAGCCAGGGATCGTCACACGCGGCACCTGTCGGAAGTGTAACCGGAACTGTTGGTTCAGCAGCACCTGCTCCGTGAGCTGCTGTTTGTTCTCCTTGAAGCTGTTGCTGCTCCACGCGCGACTGCGTTTTGCCTTGGGTTTGTTCTGCGGAATTGGTGGCGTCATGGGGGACGCGTTGCCACTGCTGAGACTGAAGCCTCCGGGCGACGCAGCGCCGGCCTGCGAGGCAAAGTACTCCAGGAAGTTGTCTGGGATGCCTTCAAAGCGCGCCTCCGCGTAGTTGTAGCGGACGCTGACGTCGTGGCGTGTTGCAAAGGGAGCACTGATCTCGTAGATGCCTGGCATCACAGGGTCTTCACTGGAGGAAGAAGGGGATGCAAGAGAGGCTCCAAGCTTGGCGTTCTTCTCGGAGGACGGGCCGCTGGGTCGGCGGATATTGAGACAAGAGCTCATGGCGACGAGTCGGGCGACGAAATTCCGGTTATTCACGGGCGGCCGAGAACGGAAATCTGCGAGTGGGCTGTCCGGAACACTTGATCCGGGAAGTCGTTCCAGCGGCGACGCCGCGGAGCAGAACACTTTGCTAGGGTAGAACCTGAGCAGAACTCAGGAGAGGCTGTTGACTGGATACTTGGTTGGTCCTCAGCACACGACACGGAGATCCAGCGATGTGTGCAGGGACTCGACTCGACTTGATCAAGGGCGTCAAGACACTTGCTTGGCGTACGATAAGCGTGTCGGGTGAAGGCGAGATAAGCGCTTGACCACCCGTGGGAGATGGGGAGGACGGCGACGGCGACGCCCGCCAACGGGGAGGTTCGATTGGGGATCTGCACGCAGCGCTCGTGGCGGGCGTGTGTCGAGTCACGTGGCAGCTGCCGCCACTTTCGGAAAGTGTTCCTGGTCGGGAGGTGGCCAGAACGAGTCGTGCTCGCTGCGCTCCACTTCAACACGGCGTTCAAAGATCTAGCCAGCGATCGCCGCGCAGCCGCAAGCACCGCCACAGAGCCTTCCGCTGCCTTTCGGGTGTAGCTACCGAACAGCGCCGTCAACCAACCGACTCGGCTTCGCGATACGATGTGCAGACGATGGAAGGCTTAGTCTTCCTCGCCTCTGCTTACGAGGAGGAGGATGGAGGATCAGCCACGCCAACGAAGCGAGCCGGACAGCCAGTCAGTTGATTTCTCGCGCACAAAGGAGAAAACGCAGAACACTTTTTTTCTTTTTCTGATCCAAATGGCCACTCCCGAAGGCCCGTCGCAGTGGTTTCTCCGCCAGATCGTTCTTTGCCTGCGCAGGCCTTTACTGACCAAACTCTCCAAGCCGCGGCGTTTTGCTGTGGTTTCCACAGCTGGGACGTTTGTTTGTTGTTTGTTTCTTTGCGCCACCACGTTTCCTTCGATCCTCGTTCTGTATGTGGTGGGCAGCTCACTGAGCACGCGTGCGGCTCGCGACCGTTACGAAACCAATGAGGCGTTGGAGTGACGCTGCATTGTGATTGGCGGATAATTGGATCACTCCACTTCCGCGCCCTTTCGTGCAAAGTGTTCCGGTCAGAACCATGTCGCCGCGTTTTCGATTCTCTTCGTTTTTGGGACTTGGTTCCTTCCACGTTTTGCGTCTCTTCGTCGCGTCATTTTTTGTTCTGCGGTTCTTTCCTTGGTTTCAAAACCTCCACAAACACATACCGGACCGATTCCCTAGAAAGCTCACAAAATCCACAAGAACTTCGGAAATACACAAAACGCTCCCTAAATGCAAAATCTGTCTCGTCTCAGGGTGGGCGACGACCATGACTGTTTCTCGACCATAGTTACGCGCTTCGCGCTATGTGGGCGCGGCGTTTGCCCGCCAACTTCGCTGCGCTCGTGGCGCGCAAGGCACGCGCGCTTTAGATTGTGAATTCTGGTCATTTTGGGTCGCTTTGCGGCTCATGCTGCGGGGGGGGGGGGGGGGGGGGGGGGG
>JAADXI010000719.1:0-15881 GCA_023337615.1 Pythium brachiatum | reverse complement strand
TATTGAGAATTGTCTACGTTGGAAAACCAAGTAGAAATGAACATACTATAGAAATGATCCTGTGTAAGTACGGTCTTGATTTGTCAACGGAGAATTGACCCACAGGACAGAGTACTCGGAGCTCTCCACGCCAAGCTTGTTCACGGCCTCAGATCAAGGGGGATGGGATTGGACTAGAAATCTGATCGGACCAGATCTGATATGAACTTTGTCTGCGACGTGTGCAAGTGGACCTTGTTGCAGTCAGGGCTGGACTGACTCATTCACTATACTTGCAAAATACACTTGCCATTGACCACAATTAAATAAAACATCGAGCAACGGGCGACAGTCCTGCGTGGACACGCCGTCGTACACGCACTGCGCTCCTACTGATACTATACACGGCCTTGGCCACCTACATGATCGCGCACTCGAGTCGCCTCTGGCTGCCTTCCTGATACGCCATCTCTGGGCGAAGACGAAGAGCTTCTGCGTACAGCATGTTCGCTCGTCGGTGGCGTCGCCACCACTGCTGAAGTGCCACTGCCGCACGGTAATCGATGCGGTCCTGTTCTTCCAACGGCACAGAACCGGGTCCGTACACCGTCAGCAAGCCAACACCCAGCGGGTCGAACACTCGCGGCTTGCGCACGATCAGCTTGGTCATCGTCCGCTCTTCCGCTGCATCGAACGAGTCCACTTCCTCGATCACAGCACGCTGGAACCCTAGCATCTCTTCATCAAATCCACGACGTCGACTCTCAGGAAGCAATGGGCTGATCAGAACAGCCAAGATGCCTGTCGCCCCTGCGACGATCTCGTAGCCCGCACTGATCGAATTCATCGCCAACGACCGCACACCAAGGTACGCACCACTGATGAGCTCCACTGGACTTCCGGATGCCAACCCTCGAGCTGGTAGACGCACCACTTCGAGGATACCGTGTCCTAAACGATACGCGATACGGAACGGGTTCGCGTACACCGACACCGTATAGAGGCCACGCAACACCAGAATCACGGCTTGCTGCTGGTATCGTCGCGTGATCTTCTCCACAATGCTTGCTTTCGCCTCGTACAAGTGGTTGTATGTCACGCTCGAAAAGTAGAGTCGGAAGTCCTTCACGTTTGACTCGGGTAGGTACACGGCCAGGCGACGCCCTGCTGGACCCAGTGTCTTGATGTGGCGACCGCCGTTGAGTTCCATGCTAAACTTCACGCGCACCGCCTCAATGTTGAGCTCTTCGATGTACACACCGTCGGCTACTGGTCCTCGCTCGTCCATCGCACCACCGTTTCCACTGTAGTCGAGCTGTCGGTTCACGATATCTTCGAACGTGTGCTGGCTCGCCAGTGAGCCCAGTCCTTGGAATACCGTGATCAAGTTGACCACAAACTTCTCGTCCGTCGAAATCTCGAGCTCTTGCATGATGAACTCCACAAGCTCATAGTGCGTGATGTCCCCGGCATTGCAGTGTGAATTCCAAAGCATTCGGAATTGCACAAAGCTCAAGCTGCTGGTGTCCATTTGCTCGTAGATGCCGCGGTACTGGTAGTTGCGGAAGCTTCGCCATCGATCACGCAGTCGCACAGAGACGCCTTCCTTCACTCGGTGGACCTTAGGCCCTAGCACGACTTCGGAATCCATTTGATTGTCCATCTGCAGGTTGCCCAAAGAGCACGCGATCTCGCTGCTTTCGCCCACGCACGAGTACACGAGCCCAAGCCGTTGCAGCGAGAGATACGCAACATCCACGAGACTGGAGCCCGCATTGTGCAAGAAAGCGAAGCCGATGCTCGGAATCTGCACGCTCACGTTGAACACATCCGTCGGATCAGTGTACTCGCGCGTATTGGTACGAAACTTCAGCGCGACTTGGACTTCACCGACAAGTTCACCTGACTCCGGGTCTCGCATTTCCCACCAATGACCATCCAGTCTTCCCATCGAGTAGAGAGCGTGACCCATGTTGTTGTGAGACCAAGCAATTGATCGCCGCATGCCAACGCCGAACTTGGACCACGCCTTGCGAGGGATCTTGATCTCGACGATACCCGACGGCAAGCGCTGTCCTTCGTCTGCATTCTCCGCAATCTCGGAGCGATCCGACGTGACGTCAGAAATGCTCACGTTTTCGGCGTCGCTCAGGTGGAGAGGCTCTTCATGAATGGAGCCATCGTCAGTGCGGGCACGGAAGGCTTGGCGTCTTGCAAGCAGTATGCTGCTGCTCTGCGTCCGGCTCATCGGTGAGGGGACTGGTGTGCGTAGCATCTCGAATGGCCCGAATTCGGCGCCACCAGCCATTGGGCTCGACAGAGGAGCCACACCATCGCCAGCCATTTGTGAGGTCAAGAAGCTGTCGTCATCGATACATATCGAGGTCGCATTATCACGTGGCGTGACACGGTGGTTCTGGAACAGGCTCAACACGAGGCGTTTTGGTCGAGTCTCGAAGGAGAATTCGCTGTCCGAATCGAAGCGATACACGTGTGCTGTCCGCAATTCTTTAGACTCGACAGATACAGGCTACATTGAGCAAAATTCGTGATTAGAGACATCCCATCCGCACGCAACCATGATACAGATACGTACAGCGTGGTTGTCGGTCTCCATCAGAATCTCAGCGGTTGGGTCTGCTTTCAGAGACAGCTCGTGGAAGAACCGTGCAGCAATGACCTTGACTTCCAATACGTAACCTGGTGGTCGCTCTGAGTTGTAATCGCGGAACACCAAAACTCGCGATGACTCCTCGATTGCGATATCGGCGTTGATACGACGCAGTTGATTACCGAAGAGCCAGAAACGAAGCTCGTCCATGCCTTTGTCTCTGTCGAGGTTATTGAAATCGTAGACACGTGACCCAAATCCCTTCGGATGGTTCTGTCCGGGTATACCGACTCGGCATGCCACTCGCCTAAAACACAAGCAAAAACAATGTGAGCTAACTCATTCGACACCATCCTCAGCCAAGATAGGTTACCTCGATGCTTCCGGCCTCGACCACGCAAACGGCACAAACTCCTTGGACCGCACAACAATCATTTCCTCCGATGAATGGACTTGGTTCACGTACAGGTCCACACCGGATTCATTTCGAATCACGAACATGGCAGGATCATCGCGCATGAGACTCACAACCATGGTCGGACCGACACTGTAGATGCGGATCTTGATGCGGTGGATCACTGCCTCGCACTGATGGAAATCACCCCCACGCCCGTATCGCGCGAGATCGTCGTCACTCCTGTCCCAACTGGCCGCAACATTTCCCTGAAGTTTGAGCGGGAACTCTTTTTCTTCGTCGACAGCGAATGGTCCACTCCACTCAGCCTCATGGTGGTCCATTCGAATGTAGAGCAAGCGGTACTGCGCGTTGCTTCCAACGTCGAAGTCAAACGGCACACTCGTATGCGATCGATCGTCTGCTGCCGGTACTTCCAGTATTTGATCCGAGTCCCGGCCGTACGACGACACCTTGAACGACGCTCTGGTCTTGTTCACGAACACGAAACGCGGCATGACGATCACTTGAGTCGTGCGGTGGAACTGGCCCAGTGGACGTTGGATCGATAGACCAATCTCATTCCTTGTCCGTGGGCCGAGGTTGCCGCCAAACTTCAGCGGGATCGGAGCTTGGATGCCAACGACGGTCGAGTGGATCTTCTCAGACCAGCGCGACACCTCGTAATCGACGATGGTACTAATCTCGAATGCTTGACCGGGGCAGTCCATCAGTCGTGGGATCGGACGATTCGGCATGAGTTGCGGAACAGCGACCAGCGATCGGTTTGCTTCGTCAGCGCAGCGGAACAGAAGCGTCTGCACGTGGCTCTGGTTGTAAACCCAGAGCGACGCGTACAGCACGACACGAGGGCTTCCATCATCGGCATTCGTGTAGTCCAGGCGGGCGACGACTTTCTTCTCATCAATGTCTTCTTCTTTGAAAGCAATGCCCGTGCTCTGAAGTGAAGGCAGAAACTCGACCGTTGGTGTCCAATTCCCCGCAGCGCCAAGCAACGACTTGGCTGCCTTGCCCATGCCTTCTCGATACATGCAGTCACCCACACCGAGGGGCTTCGACCAGATTGAGTCCATCTCCGGTAGCCGAAGAAGAAGCTGCGAGTTGGGGTGAAATTCATGCAGGTTCACATCTTCACCCGGTGCGAGAGTACCCGCCCGCAGCACTGTTTCTTGATCGGTTGCGCCGCGTGGGACGACGACTTTGTACTGCACACGAACTGGCAACGTGTTCTCGAACACGAGACATGCATGCAAAGAGATCTGGTACTTGGTCGCGTATGATTGCGACTGCGTATCGGCTTCGTTTGGTCCATCACCACCACTGCCTACGCCTCTTGTGATGATCTCTCGATGCTCTTCTCGATATACCTTGCGCAAGAAAGCCGTTGTGCTGACGAAAAGGCAAAATCCCGACACAAGACCATCTTCCGGGTCGAGAGGAATGATCGAGTTGCCGGCAGCGAGCTTTCCCAAGTTGGCGACGACCGTAGGTTTGCATCCCTCGACCTTCACGATGATCGAATGCGCCTCACTGCCGTACAACGCGCTCAATGGGATAGAGATCTTGCTGCTGTTCGCTGACAAAGGCAGTCTGTTTGGCTCGGTGAATGATCCGTTCTGCACAAGCAAGTGGGTTAGCATGATTTCCAACTGCACATCAACGAAGGCGCCTTTCTACCAACCTCGCCCACTGGAACGTCTGTGGGATTTGTCCAAAGTTCCATGTCGATGCTCGTCACTGAATTCGGCAAACACAGACGTTAGCATACAGTACAAATCCCGTCATAGAACTGGTCTCGCCACTGTCTCACCGTTTTTCACCTGCACTGGAGAGCTGAGTAAGAGCACTCGACGCGATTCGTCACGCTGCGCGACCTTGACTTCTGCAAGCACCTTGTCGCCTTGCACGAGGAACTTACCCGCACGACGCAGCGGGCAAAGAAGGCTACAGTGTGTGGTCCCGAGCATTACCTCAAGCGCCAACGGTGGGACGTACGACGCGCGTAGCCCGTGCGATAGCACGATTTGTTTCGACGACGCTGGGCGACTCTTGCGTGAACGACCAGCACTCTTTGCCTCCTTTGTCGCGAGCGTCTTCAGTGGATCAAACACAAGAAACTGCCCATCTCTCACATGATCCTGCTCGCTCGTCTTCTCCTCAACGACGTTGTGATGAGGCACAAAATCCAGCGCGATGAAGATCTCTCCCGTCACGTTGCCTTGGCTATCACGCAATCGATGCCATCGGCTGATCTTGGAACCTCGAGAACCTCGCGAGCCCATGACATTGCCCACGAGATTGATCTCGGCCGATCCAATCGAACACCACTTCGCTCGTATCGCTGATCCGCTGCTTTCGTCGCGAGCAAGGCGAGAGAGCGCAGGAATAGAGCTGTTATGTGAGACTGGATCATCGTTGCCGAGGTCGTCGTCTTCGACTTCAACGTACCGCTTCGTCACTTGATCGAAGACAAAATTGCGTTTACCCGTTCCGAAAGACGACACATCGACGCGCAAAATGGGCGTCACTCCTGACTGGGCTCCACCGTACGGCAGCGAAAACTTATGGCGCACGCTGTCCACTTGCTTCGCTTCACGAGGATGCCACCATGGTAGAAGCACCACTTCCACCCGAACATCGTGGAAGCGAGTATACGAAGGATAGCTCCATCCATCACGAACTTCGACGTGGAGAGTGCCAGGTTGGGACGTGTTCAGATTGGCGAGTCGAATCGGAGCCCCGAGATTGTTGAGCACACATACTCGCCCGTTTTCTTTCCTCGATTCACCATCTGCCGCTACTGCCGCGGGCGTTCGCTTCTCCACGGAGAGAACTTGCTTCCGGCGGTTTTTGGCGATGCTGGAAATTAGTCGGACTAGCGCATCTGTGATGTTCACATTGAGACGCTGCATGGCGCTAAGCTGAACCGAAGTGCCAGCTTCCCCGTCGTCACTTTTGACCTGTGCGTACGCTCGCCACGGTTCGACGAAAGGCTCCCAGTCCGCCAAAGCGCTGTTGTAATACCGAGCTGAAATCTCGACGCTCGCATCCAGCTCCAAGTCGCTGCTGCACTCAGACCGCGTCAAAGCCAGCATCTTCATATCGCTGATCGACAGATTCATCACTGGAATGTACGTGTCCAACGCGACAACCGACAGGCTGCGCTTGATCACTTCAAACACGACCGACGAGCACGCGAGCGAGATGCGATCGTGCACACGACCCGCACGAAGCCGCAGCTTGAACAGAATCCTCGACCGCCCTGGGCCTTCCAACGGAAGGATCGCAATATAAGCTTGGTAGTTGAGGAGTGGACCCCACGCCACGGGTTTGGACCGAGTACGTTCGCCTTGATCAAATCGACCAGTCCCGTCTAGAGACTGCCAGTTGTGCGCTGTTGTTGCTGACGACAAACGACTCCGATTGTCTGGCGAGATCAGTGGCAGCGCTGAATTTTGACGACCAAACTGTGCGTACATCGGTCTCAAGTCTGGATCGTCGAATTGCATCTGTAGCGACTGAAGCCGATCGGTTGGCAAACAGTCTACTGACAGTGGCTGCATGTCAAACCCTCGCCGGAATGAGTTCTCCCGCATTAGATCACGAGCATGGACGTTCTCTTCAGGAGTTGCTACTGGAGAACCCGCTTCACGATAGACGTCGAAGTCGGAGCTGTCGTGGTGTCCTTCAGGCGGTTGTTCCGTCGCTGTCAACGCCTCCACCAGCGCAAATAGCAGCTCGAGTCGCCGATCTGCTTCGAGTTTGACCTGTCCAAGTGTCATCGCAACGCTTCGATGGCACGCAGCTCGCTTGGCATTCTCGTTCAGACATAGCTCACACTTGTACTGATGAAGATCCGTGAAGGTGTACCGCTGCAGCTTCATCTCGTAGTCGATCCAGCACTTCTCAACTTGAGCAAGTCGAAGCGCAACTTCGTCCGTCAGTACGAACAGTGCTGTCGGACCCAGGTGAATACGCGCACTCTCCATAAATTGGTCCGCCTTGTACCCAAACACACTGTTCTCCATGGAGAGCTTGGCAACGCAGTGTGAATCTTCCAAATACGCTTCGATAATTGGAGCTCGAATGTGGATACCGAGCGCGGAAACGTTGAACCAGGCATTACTTGGATCAGCTGGGTCGGCTGGGCCTTGTGCAGCCGAAGGGTCCGTCCAGAACACGCTGATCACATCGAGCACTTCGAAGATCACTTCGTATAGACTCAGTGGCATGAACCATCCCGAGACGTCCAAGTCAGCCTGCAGTCCATCCTTTGCGATACCCAAGCACGACATTGTCGTTTGCGCCCCTCTGTAGGTAGCGGTCAGCACCAAGAACGGCCCGTCCTTCGTGACGCGATCCGCTCGTATCTGAGATGGCGTCATGATTCCGTTCTTCAGGCTGAGAAACTCGTTCCCGACATGAAGCAAGCCGAGGTTTGTCTTCTTCCGATGATCGATCACGGAGAAATGTTGCAAGGCCACATACAAGCTGAAGGCCGAGTGCTGCGACTCCGAGTCTCGGTGGACGTCGGTCCGGAATTGAAGATCAGCGGCGTTGATCGATATCCATTTGGATTTGGCTGCATACAGAGTCATCGACGACTGATACGAGTCAGAGAAGCCTCCGAGAAGTAGTGCTTCGGCTGGTGCCGACGAGTACCGAGGTTCGTCGCCGTTGCCTTGAGCTTCAACATCAGTCTTTTCTTCGTCGAGCGAGTCGCGTGGTGTTTCCGTCGACACGCTTTCTGCAGCGGGTTGATCTTCCAGTTTCACTTTTGATGCGATTCTCGTCCCATTCTCGAGACACTGTCGCCACTTGTCCATCTCGAGCTGTGAATCGGAGGCCAGCACTTTCCGCAACTCTCCAGTCGTAACCGAACGCACTTCAAGCAGGCAGCTAGTCCTGCTCACTCCCCACGGCCCCTTCATCCCATTCGGAATCAGCGTGACGTTGCATCCCTTCATACTGAATTCATCGAGCAGCTCAATCCCTGAGCCATCTGTGTGGATGGTAACTCGCCCGAATTCGTCGTGATGACACCAGGATCGTCGCCATCGGTGAAATGCGAGCGTGTCATCTCGCGTGTATAACCAGCCCGAGAGCTCGTCATCAAGTTGCTTGTTCGATCGACTTCGTAAGATTGCGGATTGCCGCCGACGTACATAGGCCCCGCGCATAAATCGCTGCATCAAGACGATCGCCTGGGTCGCTCGGATCCAATCTGGCGGGACGGAATAGACGCTCGTGCTTCGGTCTCTGTTCACGAGTTGCTTCAGCAGTGTGCGGTATGATGGCTGGGGTGCACCGAGTGACGGTGGCGGCGATTTTGCCTTGGCGCTCACAAAGATCATGATCTGGCCAAGCTTGAAGTCGTATCCGTAGCTTGAGAAGCTTCTTGAAGTCACCAACGGTAACTCATCACCACCGGAATTGGATGCCAGCGTGATACCGGACGATGTCAGCGATACCGTCTCATTCCCGACTGAGAGAGCGAAGTTTGATATCGGAGAGTCGTTGTACTGGTCGGAGATCGCCGAACAAAACTCGAACCACTCGGCCATCAGCTTCATCATCTTTGGCTCATCGACAATAAGAACCGAGTTGCCGACAAAAACCGAGAACTTGGAGCCGTAGGTGGATATCTTCCCAGGTATCGCGTCGGGGTGCCCTTCGTAGAGATAATCCATGCCAAGGCGGAATATCGGCTGACCTTGTGATGCGTCGCGAGACGGATCGCCGTGACGAGTGACACTGGATGCAATGCAGAAGCTTGCTCCATTCTTTTCGCACGAATTGTTCTGCAGATAGAAGTCGTTGACGCAGACTTCGTATCGGTGAAACGAAAAGAGATCCGGGCCGAATCCTTCTACCACCACCACCGGTTGAACCAGCGCCATCTTCGCGAGAAGCATTCGCTTGCTTGCCCTCACGAGTCGGAAGCTTAGATCGTCGCTTGCGATCACAACCTTCGACACAAGTCGATGCGGTGTGACCTCTGGCGCGACTACCAGCGGGTGGCGGAATGTGATCTGGCGCGTTCCCGGCATTGAGTCAAGCTGGGTTTGAAGTTCTCGCGCCGACCTGAAGCTGAACACCGACCGAAGCGGCTTTCCGTCGATCGCAACGACAAGAAGCCCAGGCTTCACAGCTGCCTTTTTGGCTGCCTGGCCCTGTTCAGAGCGCTTCACGACCACAACATCCATGCTCTTGGTGAGGTCTAGGACTAGACCCGTCGGACCGTCGTTAAAGACCACGCTGATCTCTGGCAGCGGAATCCCCATCGCATCTCCCATTTCGTGTAGCAGGCTGGAATACGACACACGCTCGCCCGACTCTTCTGGTGCCTCAGTCGATCCTCGATTTCGAAGTGACACGATCAACTCGAACGGTAGTCCACGCTCCAGGTCGACGAGCTTTACCCACACGGGCGACTGCTTGGCATGCTCGAGCCCGTCTTTCTTCAAGCCTTCTACTCGTTTCCAAATCGCGACGTATTCCGCAACGACCTCGCTCATTCGGTCGTTCTCCCGCACAGATGCTCGTTCCTCGGCCTTCAGGTGATCGGATACTCTCACTCGCCATTCTTCGTGCCGACAATACGAGTCGATGATCAGGTTCAGCACCGACAACTGCTCTTCATCCAGCGCCATCGTGATCTTCGATAAATGGAAAGCAGCGTGGTAGCGAGGGTCGTTCGTCTGCGCGTGCTGCGTCGCAGTGTTCATAGTCAGCTTGAGCGCCACTGCGATCGGAGTCACCAAAAAGCGGTGTGTGTGCACTGTCTCCTCGGCGTTCCACCAATCCGATCGAGCGTTCTTCGCATTCATTTCCTTCAGCCTCGACAGCGTAGAGTGCAGCACTTTCGGATGCACGCTCGAATGGATGAAGTGCAGCGCGTTTGGGTCTACGTACGCCGACAAGTCGAGTGCGTTGATCAATTTGAACACGAGATGGCTGTGCTCCGGGTTCGCTTCCTGCTTGGCGTCGTTGAAGCCGTCGATGCGCCAGCTACTAGGCGT
Source organism: Pythium brachiatum (assembly GCA_023337615.1). Classification (NCBI taxonomy): domain Eukaryota; phylum Oomycota; class Peronosporomycetes; order Pythiales; family Pythiaceae; genus Pythium; species Pythium brachiatum. Next base: position 5,854 of record JAADXI010000719.1, on the reverse strand, counting down.
TGTGACGGCAGACAACGCACTCAGACTCACGCCCACTGCGAATTTCACACCAGCAGGACCAGAGTTCGTTCCGCTTGGCTTGGGCGGCGACGCTCCACTCATCACCGGTGAGCTGCCTCGGCTTCGCGGAGGTGACGACGACATATACGGCGACGACGGCGACGGAAACCACACGCCCTCGATGCGGATGTGCAGGTTACGCACGTCGATCTGCAGATTGTCGATGAGCTTGGTGATCGTTCGCCCCAGCCAGCCGTCAACGCCGAAATAGCCTTCGCTCTCATGAGGAACCGTGTACTCGGGCACGCTCGGGCCGTCCCATCGGTCGACCAGATCCTGCTCGAGGTGCTGCATCTTCTGCTCAATTAGGCTTTGTTCTTCTTCACGCTGTTCTTCTTCATCATGGCGCAGCGGCGCGAGCACGAGAAGCACGTCGCTGAACTTGATCTTCGCCGAACCGGAGCCAAAGATCGCGGAGATAGGTAGATCAGCTTCAAACTGGCCGATGAATCCTGTCTTGAGTCGAAATGGCAGCCACGCTGGGATAATGCTCTTCTTGAGCGTGAGATTCTCGAGTTTAAGCCGCTCGGACGATGTCCAGAGCTTCGTGGACACCTGAATCGTCTCGCTGTCGACATACTGGCCGAGGAAATGACAGATCCAGGACTTGAGCGGCCCTTCCAACATCGCCAGCGCCTTCTTCTACCTGTCGGTGGATGCTGTTGCCGTTTTGGTAGCCGCTCTCGTCGCCCAGAGACCAGACAAAACGCGACGATGGAAAGCGCTTCTGGCCGTTGGTTGCCGCGGCTCGTTGCGCTTCTCCGCCGCGATAAAAGCGCGTAGAAATCACACGGACGCAGAGATAGAGGCCTTGGTTATCTGCGAATGCGTGCGCTACTGCTGGAGCTGCTCAGGGATTTGCACGCAGCGACGATGGAGTTGCGCTAGTTGCGCGTTGTACCGATCCACGGTTCTTGATTTACGCGCTGGCCACTATGCGGGACCCAGGCCCAATGCGTATTTGACTGACTCGAAGGGTTTCGACCAATCAGAGACAGGCATATTGTCATAACGTTTTTTTATTGGCTGGACTACATCAAGTTTTGGCCAATGAAAGATCCAGGCAGAGGGCGAATCGCCGAAATTTATGAAAATGTCGGACAAGGTTCCGGATTTCGCTGTGACAAACCTGTGGACTCAGACAGCTGACACAGACTCAGACCAGGCCAAAAAAGGGTTGACATTCTTGAAAAACTAATTAGGCTTTTTTACAGCCGCGAGGTGTGGAGGTTATCGAGGTACGGCTGCACGACTTCAGTGATGCGGCCACTGCGAACGAGCTCCAGCACGGCCTCAATATCTGGCTGCATGAAGCGGTCCTTCTCAAGTGGAGGCACGCGCGAACGCACGAGCTTGTGTACGGCTTCCAGCGCCACAGTGGTGCGCAGAGGACGCAGCAGATCCAGTGCCTGGCAGGCTGCGAGCAGCTCAATGGCCACGACGGTCTCCACGTGCTCGACGACGGTCAGCGCCTTGCGGGCAGCGAAACCGCCCATGGAGACGTGGTCTTCCTTGCCACCGCTCGTCGAGATGGAGTCCACAGACGCAGGGTGACACAGCACCTTGTTCTCGGACACGAGAGCAGCTGCTGTACAGTGTGCGATCATGAACCCCGAGTTCAAGCCACCCTGCTTGACTAGAAAGGCGGGCAAGTTGCTCAGTGACGGGTTCACCAGTCGCTCGATGCGGCGTTCACTCACACTGGCGAGCTCATGCACAGCGATGGCCAGGAAGTCGAGAACCTTGGCAGGGTACTCGCCGTGGAAGTTGCCACCGGAGATGATGAATCCACCGCCGCCGCGATAGAAAGTATCGGTGGTGCGCTTCAAGCCCGTGGCTTTCTGCACGTGGGACTTCTCTACGAGCTGGTTCAGTCGCGAGATCTCTTGCTTGGCGGCGTCAAGATCCTTGATGTCCCCTTCGTTGACCGGAGAAGCCTCAGGCGTGGGTGGCTGCGACTCGAAGTCCGTGCTCACCTGGGCGCTGCCCGTGAACACCATCGGGTTGTCGGTCGCGCTGTTCATCTCCACGTTGATGATCCCCTTGACAAACTGGATCGTATCATGGACGATGCCATGGATCTGCGGCGCACAGCGAAGCGTGTACGCATCCTGGACCTTACCCACGTAGTTGTGGCTGCGGAAAAGCTCCGACGGGCTGTCGGCTTGCAGAAGCGTACGAATACGCGCCGCAACAAGCTGCTGGCCAACGTGTGGACGCACTTCGTGGATACGAGGGTGGAACGCGTTCATCGTACCCATGAGCACTTCCAGCGACAGCGCCACGGCGACATCGGCGCAGCGAGCGACGTTCTCCGCGCGCACGACAGCTTCCGCACCAATCGACGTGATCAACTGGGTGCCGTTGATCATCGCAAGGCCTTCCTTCGCACCGAGACGCACAGGCTTGAGTCCGTTCTTCGCCAGCACCGACGCCGCGTCCGAGATCACGAAGCCAGTCACGCCATTCTCGACGACCTTGTCCCACATCTTGCCTTCACCCATCATGCCCAGCGCCAAGTGGGCTAGCGGCGCGAGATCTCCAGACGCACCGACCGTGCCCTTGCGAGGCACAATCGACAGGCAGTCGGCGTTGAACGCGTCCATCAGTTGCTGCAGCGTCTCCACGCGGATGCCGCTGTGGCCCTTGGACAACACGTTGATGCGCAGCGCCAACAGCATACGCGTCTGGCTGGGGCTCAGCGGCTCGCCCGTTCCGGACGAGTGCGAGCGGATGAGGTTCTCCTGCAACTCGTTGAGCTTGTCGGGGCTAATGATCACATTCGAGAACAGTCCGAAGCCTGTGTTGATGCCGTAGGCCACGCGCGAGGTGTCTTTCAAGATGTTGTCCACGACTTCTCGGCCGCGGGTCACACGCTCCCACGCCTGTGGACTCAGAGCGAGCGTCTTCTTGCCCTTGGACAACGCCACGAGGTCTTCCACACACAGTGAGACGCCGTCCAGCACGAGCTCCTCACGCTGCGCGACGCCTTCGTACACGTGGGTCACAGTCATCGGGGTCTTGATATCTTCAAAAGGGTGTGGTGCTTGGGGGTCGCAGTTCAGTTGGTAAATGACGAAGAGCTGCGGCAAGCGGCACGGGCCACCTTCGTATTGCACTGAACTGTAGTCCCATGCTCTGGGTAATCACAAAGCGTGCGTGGACGGCGTTGCCGTCATGCCGCCGTCGGCGTCCAATCGACGTGGCTGCTCGTCTCCAGATCTGCTTGGCACCTGCTCACAACCTCGCATATTGAATACGTGGTAATCAGAGTCAACTCAAGTCGCTGATTAGACGGCACGTTTCTGGGTCTGTTGCCCACATTTCTGTCGCCCCTTTAACTCTTTAAATGCATAAACCCGTTCAAAACGATCTTTCCACTCGGAACCGTCAGCGATTGAAGTTCAACATCAACCTGCGGAACGTCAGGCCGCACTAAGTACGGAGATCCTCGTTAAGTTCGCATCGCACTTACGCCACCGTTACGACAGGCGACAGAGAGTCGCTGACGACCTGAGACGAAGTCGAAGAAGCTGCCTTCCAAAATAGCAAGGCCGCAGATTATACCATGGATCTCCACGCGCCCGTTTCCTTCCGCGGACTGACTCGACGCCCGCGCCACGGACAGCGACAGCGAGAACCGCTGGCGCTGACTCAGCAGCAAATGGCGGCGCACGCAGGCCACTGGGCGGCGCCTAGCGCGGCGCTGCGCACGCAGAACAGCACCAGCAGTCTCAGCAGCAACGGCGGCGCGTGGTGGGATACGACGGCCATGGCAGTGGATAACGACTACGAGGTGTGTGTGTGTGTGTGTGTGGCCGATCTACTTGGGGGGCGTGAGTAGGAGAGAGCAGCTCAACTGACGGACTAGTGCGCGATGGTTGTAGGTGGTGTTCACGGAGGACCGCTTGGGCTTGACGCTGCGCTGCCAGGCTGCGGAGGAAGCGGCCGGCTCCATGGTCATGCCGACGACGGTCAAGTCAACGAGTGATGGCACTCAACGCGTACAGGTAGGAGGTATTCACAAGAGAGCGGTGACTCTGACTGAGTCTGATGGGTTCATAACGGCCATTAGGAAGGAGATATCCTGCTCTCGATCAACGACCAGAGCGTTGTCAACTTGGACTTTCGCGACGTACGGCGGCTACTCAGAGTGTCTTCACGACCCATTCGTCTGCGATTCCGTCCGGCTGCGTCGTCCACTGTTTTGCTCCACAACATCGGAAGTGAATACGGTGATGGAGACTCGGACGGCGCCTGTTCGGACATTGCTACAGCGAGTGGAAGCTCGAGCAGTAGCTGTGGCAGTAGCAGCGCAAAGTCGGATACTGGAGACGTCAGTGACTTGGCCGTGTTTGCATTGCCCGTCGCACCGGCCGAGTCGGACGATGACGATGACGAGCGAGACGACGATCTGGAAAGCCACGAAGCTGTCCAGTCGGAGAGCTTTGGTGATGCAGACAGCACGCGGACAACCGAAGCGAGCTCCGTGATCACCGATATGACCGACTTTGACTACAAACTGGCGCGCCATTCGTCCCTGTTCAGTGCATTTTTACGGAAACCGTTCCGGCGCATTGACGGAATCGATCCGCGACGCGTTGAGACTCGCTTTGGCACGGTCCCGCCATGCCCACGGATAGAACTCGCTGCGGATTCTCCATCCAAGGTACGAAGCTTTATCAACAAGGACGGCTAGTGCCATGGAAGCTAAGCTTGTCGTGATGGGTTCTGGTGCGTTGTAGGCCGCGATCCGTGTGAATTGGACCGAATACCCGACGTCGGTCTCAAGCCACATCCAGTACGCGCGCGAACGCACCGTGAAAGTGTGGCGGAACTGGTCGGGTCGGATCCGTCGCTCGCGAGACAACGATCGAGAGCTCACGACGACGATCTTTGGCCTCGAGCACGGCAAGAGCTACGTTGTGCGTGTGCGGTTCGCGTTCAACCGCACGAATTTCATACTAAGTGAGTGGAGTGGGTCGAGCCTACCAGTTCTGACGATGGGGCTGCCGGCCCGGAATGAGTCTCTACGAACCGAGTACATGCGCGCACCACGACGATGAAAAGAATACAATTTTACGGACAATATATACGGCAAATGCATACTACGTAGTATGATTTACGAAGATCTGTGCTCATCCCGTGGCTGCAGTCTCACGGGGCACCGTGTCGAACCGTTGCGTAGTCAAATACGACGCGCTGGACTGAGGTTCCGTATGCCTTCTGTTGAGTGTCTAGTCTTTTAACAGTGCGCGAAGCACCTTTCGTTGCTGCGCTGCGATCGTTTGCGGTGCAAACGTACACTCCGTTCGCTCGTTCGCCCGCATCTCTTCCCTGACTTGAAGACGCCTTCGAATCGCATCTTTACTCGCTTGAGATGACTTAAACGGCTTGGGGACAGTGTACGAGCGAGGCTCAGACGCAGCGTCGAGATGAAAAACCTTCGCTTCGCGTTGCTTGAGCTCTTCTTGTTGCCTTTTGGCGCGCTCCTTTAGCTCGAGGAATCGACCAAGTCCACGAACGATGACAGGTTTCTATCATCACTCGATCAGCCACCAAGCATAGATCAGGGCACCCTAGAGAAGTAGCATTCACCTCGGATGATTTCGCGGCTGCACTGTGAGACTTGCGCTGAGGTCGATGGACATTTGGCTGGAACGTGTAGTGCTCAAGCTCTTTAACCTCTAGAGCATTCCGCTTCGCCTCCAACTGTACAGCGCGCTGCTGCCGATGGGTCTAGGATATTGTCCGCCCGCCACAGCGACTGGCCGTGTTGCTGTCTCTCTTTCTC
>JAADXI010000718.1:0-15894 GCA_023337615.1 Pythium brachiatum | reverse complement strand
TCCTGTGCCTCGTCGCACATGTCATGGCTTGAGACTCATCACCAAACTTCAACGACATTTGTTCGAATTCGAATGTCGGGCCAATTCCGAGCTCAAAATATGGTGCTGCGCGGCTTTCTCTGGGCGTTTTCTCGCGTAAATTTGCAGTTGGCTAACACCATAGTGCAGCAATAATGCCATCGGATAGAATACCAAGTGCTGGATACAATGGCGTGTTCTAGTTCGTTTCGGTGGGTTTATAGTTTGAAATATGAATCGTAGATCCTGTGTGTGTGAGTAGTCGGCTTAGATGCTAGCTGTCGAGCCTGTTGATGGTACTGCGGTCGTCACTGATGTAGCTGCAACCGCTGGAGTAGCCGCCACTTCTTCCGGCGGTGTCGCCGTAGCTGGCGCAGTGGCTAGAGCAGTAGCTGGTGCTGTCGTTGTGGAGGCAGTTGCGGCCGCGGCAGGCGCAGTCGCAGTCACAGCAGCAACAGGCGCGGCGCCAGTAGACGTTGGCGCTGGTGGGGCGGCCCCACCGCTTCCTGAGCCGCCTTCCGCGACCGTGGGGGGCACACTCATCTCCTGGATGTTGACGTACGCGACGATCACCGTCGTGTCGTCGATCACTTGCTCCTCCTTCATCCACCGTCGGTTGGCCTCCATGATCAGCAGATCCACCGCCACCTTTGGGTCCTTCTGAGCCATCGTGATGTCGATCACTTCTTCGTTCGACATGAATTCCCACAGGCCGTCCGTCGCGATCACGAGACACCGGTCATTGTCGTCCAGTAGTCGTGTGAAAAACTCGGGCTCACTGATCACACCAGCCGTGTGGGCCACAGCATCACCCAGAGACCGCGACATGGCCAAGCCCGGCACATCCATGTGGCCCAGCCAAACGCGCGGCGGGCCGTCGATGCCGTCGTCGTACTCCACAGCAAACACACGGCCACCACTGGCCAAGATACGAGCCTTCTCAGGCGGTGCGTCGGGCTTGTGGTCGATCGAGAGACCGGCACAGGCGACGCGCGGCGTGCCGTCCGAGCCAGAAGCTACGTAGCCTCGCGTGATGCGCGAGTCGCCGACGTTGCCCACGACCACGAGGTTCTCTCGGATCACGACCACGACGGCCGTCGTGCCACTGAACTCCGTGTCGATCGCCGGATCGCGGAGCACGCCCTTCTCCACGTTGTGCAACACCTCTGCGATCGCTACCTTGATACCCTCGGCGTCCACGTTCAAGTCGCCTGTGCCGCCAAACTTAGGGTGCTTGAATAGCTCACCGGGGAATTTATCACGGATCGTAATCGAAACCGAGTCGCCGGCCTCACCGTGGCCGTCAAACACACACAGCAGCAGCGACTTGGAGTCGGGGTCGTGCTTGATGATCATCGAGTCCTGGTTCTTCTTGCGTGGATTGTACGGCGCGTAGCCTTTCTTCGACAGCCCGGCATACGCGGCGACAGCACTTGAGCCGTCTTCGACGTACTCGATCTCCTGCGTTGACACCTGCGCCATGCCTTCCACGAGCTTGTTGTCACTCACGACCGACAGTCGGCGACGCTGCAACGCCAGGTTGTGGTCGCTCATGCCGACCTTGGACGGCGACACCCCGGAGCCTGGGGTCTTGGTAGCGATACCCTTGGGCGAGACCACATTCTGTGCCGCCACGAGGTCCTGCTGCCGCACCTTGACGATCGAGCCCTTGCGAAGCGCCATGGTAAATAGATAGGTTGATAGAAAAAGAAAGCTTCGCGATCCGAGGGCTTGTCGTCCCGCTCGACAAAAGCGGAAATGCGTCAGCCGGGTGTGAATCGATTCGGTTGAGCGTGCTGGCTTGCCCACTCACTGCAAAAGCCACGGGATCAGATCGCTGCCAAGCCAAACGAGCCTCCGATCAGGACAGGAGCCGCCTTGGACCGTGGCTACGAATAGATACACTGGCTCAGACGATTCGACGCGATCCACATCGATTGATTTAGCTCACCCAACGGAAGGCTTCGCGACCAGAATACTCACGGGTATCCACTCTCGGATCTTGCACGGAAGTGGAGATGACTGGTTGCTCACGGGGCTTTGACGTTCTGATACAGGCGACGCCTCTTGGCATGCTCGTAGCTTCGCACTGTTTCATCTGAATACCAATACACGCAAACCCACACATATATCCATACCAGCCTTTCATTCGTATGCCGCCGTTTGTGCATCACCTTGCTTTCTCTCTCTCTCTCTCTCTCTCTCTTGCCTTCTCTGTATCGCTTGGGTGTGTTGAATTAATCGCTGTCGTCGTCACTGTCATCGTCGTCGCTGTCTGAAAGACTCAGCGTGACCTTCTTGGTGGTCTCGCGGTCCGAGTCGCTGCTCTCGCTGCTCTCGCTTTCACTGGAACTGTCGTCGTCGGCCGTGTCCTTGGCGTCGGAGGCGTCCTCTCCATTCTCCAGACGGCGTTTCTTCCGCAGCGACTCAACATCATCCACGACTTCATCATCGTACAATGCTGTCCGCTTCTCCGGCAGCTTGAACTTCTTCCGCAGCATCTCCATGGCCTCAGCGGGCAGCGGATCGCCCGTCTTCCACGACTCGGGCAGTGTAATACCGTGCTCCTACAAGTCATCAGACCATCGATCAGTGATATAGGAGGGAGTCTTCTCCCACACAAACCATAGGTGAACGTACGGCGAGCGAGCTGCGGCCCATGTAGTGGAGCAGCGCGTCCAGCGGCAGATCCACGGGATCTCCTGGCTTCCAGCCAGGCGGCATTTGTTTGCGGATGCCTGCTTCCGTAGCGCCAAGGCCGATCGGAATGCCGTTGATGTTGGCCGTCGCACTGGCTTCGTCGTCGCCCTGGGAGTCTTTAGCTCGTGCGTTGGTGGCTGAGTAGCCCACAGAAGCCTGGTTCTCCGACTCGTGCGTCACGATCTCGTCCACGACGCCGCGACTCAGCACACCTGCACGCATCATGTGCTCCTGTGGCGCTGGTGGCATGAAGCCAAACATTGGGAACTACGTAAAACACCATCTAATCAGTCCCAAACAACCGTAAATGAGCTCTAAAACACGCCTAAACGTACCCCAGGCCGCCATTCCTTTGGCGCCGACGTCGTACCGGCGATGCGGTGCGCGTAGGCCACGACCTCCTGCGGATCCAGCAGCACTTCTCAGAGAACCCCGCATTAGAGACAGCATCTTTCACACAAAACTCCATATACTGCCTGTACCTTTGGTCTTCTGCTTGGCCTGCGCCAGTACGCGCGCGTGCTTCTTAAGCACACCAGCGACGTCCTCCTGCGAGCGTCTCAGCTGCGCAGCGTACGATACGACCTGCTGCTTCTTCTGCTGGATCTCGCCTTCAATGCGCTGCAATTCCTTCTGCGCCACTTGGTGCTGGACCACTAAAACCGCCCACAGTTCCATGGTGAGACCTCCATGTAAGACGCTTCCAACGCGCTGTCGTCACGTACGCTTCTTCACAGCCGAGAGAAGGTCACGGTCCTTCTCCAGTACCTTGTGGAACGTATCATTAACCGTCCGTAGGCGCGCGCCGGTGATCGTGGAAGGCGGTCTAGTCTCACCAACGAAATCCACGTATGAGCGTCTCTTGCGGGCTTAAAATCACCGGAAAACCAACAAAACACCACTCACAACGTCGCGGAGCTCAGTGACTCGAGCAGCTTCGTCACCAGGAAGCGGTGCTCCTGCAGATAGACCTCACAGTCTTCGCGAACGCTCGGCATTCTCGCGATCTCCTACTCCAATTCCGTCCCGTGCATTCGCTGTTTCAGCCGTGCCAAAAAATGTTGGCGTTTTTATAGTACCCCATACTCCCAACATAAGGGGGTACTAATCCCCACCTGCAATGTACCATTTTATTCGGTACAGTGTACCATCCAAACTGGTACAGGATGTGCACCATTCCATCCGCATCATTTCCATCCGCCAATAATTATTGCGTGAAGATGTCGTCTGCTCCGGGCGCCGACGCGGGCGAAGACCCCGAGTACTGGCGGCAGTTCGAGCGCGACTACTACGCGCTGCTGGGCGTGGCGCGCGATGCGTCCGCAGAGGAGATCCGCGCGCGCTTCATGGCGCTGTCGCGCGAGTTCCATCCCGACCGCCTGCGCAAGCGCAACGACCCGGCGCTGATCGCGGTGGCCAACACGCAGTACCCGGTGCTGGACCGCGCGTACAAGGTGCTGAGTGACCCAATGACGCGCCACGTGTACGACATCTACGGCGAGCGTGGCGTGACGGCGCTGGACCAGAGCGCCGCGCTGCAGCACGTCGTGGGGCTGCATCTCAAGGGCAGCGACGAGGCCCAGCGCCAAGTGGAGCAGGTGCTGCGTCGCCTGAACCAGCAAGCACTGGAGGCGCAGTTCTCGTCGTTCAGCGAGATGAGCATGAGCGTGGACGCGTCGGACTTTGTCCACGCTCCCATGCGCGGCCTGCGCTCGCTACTGCGTGGAGACCGCCGGCTCGTGGAGCGCACGGACACGACGATCCACCAGCGCACGACGTTCCCGCTGTCGCGGTCCACCAAGCTCACGATCGGCGGCTTCATGTACGATAAGCAGGGCCTGGGCATGGGCAGCTTCAACACGCGGCTCGAGTACGCGTCCAACGACCCGAGCATCCCGTCGGTGTCGCTGTACTCGGAGCTCGGGTGGACGCCCAAGCTCCACTGCCAGGTCTCGCAGCCCATCTCGCCGTACACGGTCGTGATGTGGATCCCAGAGATCACATCCCACGGACTCGACATGTCGTTCGGCGTGAACCAGTTGCTGATGCCGCAGCTCCACGGCGCCATGATGTACAGCACGCGCGACGGCATCTCCGCGTCGCTCAGCAACGACTCGCAGAACGCCCACAACTCGGTGGCAGTCGCTGTGGGTCGCGGCGGTCCGAACCTCGCGCTGCAGTTTCGTCGCACGCTGGAGAAGGCGGCGATGACGATCAAGACGTCAATCCGCGGCAACCTGATCACGGGCCTCTCGCTTGGTCTCGGTGGAAGCAAGGAGATCTCGAACCGCACGCGTGTCGCGATGGGTGTGTTGCTGGCCAAGGCCGGCGTGACGCTGCGTGTGGGCTTCACGCGCGGTTCGGTGCGCTTCGTGATGCCCATTTTCCTGTCGCCGTACTCGGCGCAGTCTGCGTTCTCGACGTTTGTCGCGGCCACCACGCCGTTCGTGATCTCTGCTGTTGTCACGCAGCTGATTAAGCCGGCACAGGAACGCAAGCGCCGTCGCGAGTTGGAGCAGAAGCGCGAGATGCGTCGCCACTACCTGAGCTCAGCACGTCGCAGTGCTCTCGCCCAGCAGCAGCTCATGGTGTCGTGTGCGCGCGAGAAGACCGAGGCCGAGCAGGCCAAGCGCGACAACAAGGGGCTCGTGGTGCTGCTGGCACGATACGGTAAGGATCCAACCAACCCAGACCCGACGGACCGCGCCTTCGAGTCAGCACACGCTGCTGCCCACGTGGACGAGGAGGACAACGTTGATGCTACCGAGTCAGCGTCGCCAGAAGCGACTCCAGCCGCGACCGTTGGATCGGATGCCGACAGTGACCAAGATGAGACCGTGCTAGCCCAGCAGTGGGTCGACGTGACGGTGCCCATGCAGTTTTTCGTGCAGGATTCGACGCTCACGCTTCCAGGAGGAGCCTCCAAGGCCAGTCTGTTGGGCTTTTACAACCCGTGTGCTGGTCAGGACGGTGCCTACGCCTCGTCCAGCACGCCGCAACTGTACGTTGTTCTACATCTATCTGTTTTGAGCACCAGCATATCGACTGACGTTGTTCTTGTGTGTACAGCTACGTGCGCTACGCGTACGATGGGGACGTCTTTGAGGCGACGTTCGACGACCACCAGGCTGTCAGCCTGCCCTCGCGCTTTGCGCAGGTTATGGGCAAGGCCGGCGGTGTCTACTAGAGAAGAAACAGGACAATAACGAACGCAGGTGGAGTGGGAATAGATCGTAGTTCAATGGTCAGCGCAGCCCTGAGTGCTACTGATAGCTCACAAGTCGACAGGAATCGCGTGGGCCAACTCGTCCACTAGCGCGAACAACGGAACAGCAGTCGACTGCGTCTCTTGCTGGGTTTCGTGGGTCTGCTTGGCGAGCAAAAGCACTGCGAGCGCGTCAACGAAGTCTGTGAAGACCAACTCCGTATCCACAAAGAACGGGTCCACGCCTCTGTCTTCTTCCAACGCGAACACCATTTCCAGCGCGTCAATAGCCTGGCGGGCACGAAAAGACGGCGAGATCACCAGCGCGTGGTCCTTGAGGAGCGCCAGTATCTCTTTGATCTTCACGGCCTCCGGGCTTCCGTGGAGATCGCCTTCGTCGTCGACAACTTCCTCCGGCTCGTGATCTTTGGATCTACTCGGGCGTTTACAGGCGGCGAAGAGCCGCTGGAAGGCACTGTGGTGCTTCTGGTACACGCTGTGGAGCTCCTTGGTGTACAGCTGATGCAACGGCGTCACAGCGGGCTCAAATGATTTGCCCATGCGCTGGCGATCGCGGGTGAGCTGTTCATAGAACGCAGCAAACGAATCTGGTAGTGATATTCCTGACGCAGTAGCCGCATCTTCGTCCTCCTCTCGATTCTGGGCATGAGTTTGGTCGTGAGCCAGTCGCACGAGCAGCTCCACAAATTCCCGGAAGAGAAGCAGTCGGACGGGAGGCACGACCTCGGGCATTGATGCGGCGAGTGTCACGGGATCCGTTAACTGGACCTCCGGCACAGCAGGCGTGTCTTCGAGCTCACTGGGGATGTTGGCTCGGCGTTGGGCGTGGCGTATCTGCTGGAGCAGCAGATCCAAGTGGCCGCCACTGAGCCGCACACCACCGTCCGCCAACATGCGACGGCACTCGTAGTACTCCATGAGCGTGGCTCCTCCCGCACCAGTAGCATCGCCGTCTTCACTCGGTTTGTTGTGGACTGGACTCACCGACATCCGCGAGTTGGGCGATCCGACCAATGGCTGCGGGAGATACTGTCGGTACAACGCACGCAGTTCCGTGTTGATCCGAAGTACTGCGTGCTCCACCAACTTGCGGGTTTTGTCGCGGGCAGGTGGGCTAGGAAGCAAGTCATCCACGAACAACAGGATCTTACTGGCGCTCGTCGCCGGTGCAGCTGCACTTGCGACGGGCTCCGCCCCAGCAGCTCCGCTGAGGCTCGCGTTCGTGCTTTCAACGGCGCGGTCGTCGCGGAATTCGCCCACAAACACGTGGCCGTCCTCGTAGTAGAAGACCCCACGGCCGTGCTTGACGTTGTCGACCCACTCGCCTTCGTAGCGAGCCCCGTTCGCATAGAAAAACGCGCCCAGGCCGTGACGTACGCCTTCGTGGAACTGCCCTTCGTACCAGTTCTTCTCTCGCTGCCGTGTCGTGACGGACGCTGACGCCAGCCACACGTGGCGTCCATGGCCCTGCGGTCGGTCGTCTCGCCACGCGCCGTCGTACTTCTCCATCGCTCCGCTGCCGTTGGAAGCCATCCACAGCATCGTGCCGTGGCCGCACTTGGCGTCGTCTCGCCAGTCGCCCACGTAAACGTTACCGCTCGCGTACCGCATCTCGCCTTTGCCGTGGCGTTTGCCCCTCACGAAGTCGCCTTCGTACCGCACGAGCTGATCGTCATCGAACACCAGCACGCCTTTGCCGTGGGGCAATCCATCGACCCACTGGCCTTCGTACCGCGCACAGCTCACAGTATTGATGCTCTCAGGTGTCTCCGAGTCGTGGAATGCGAAGTGCAGTGGGAACAGCTGCTGGCTGTGGAGCTGAGCCGAGTCGTGGGTTTCCGCGCCGCCGTTGTGACTGTTGTCATCCTCTCCTGGCAAAGACACTGAGCCGCGTGTGCCAGTGTGGAAGACACCGCGGCCGTGGCGCTTCCCACACACAACGTCTCCTGTATACGAGCTTCCGTTGGGCCACCAGTACGAGCCGTGGCCCTGAATCTCGTTGTCCACCATCGCACCTTCGTACACGACGCCACTGGTCCACTCGATCCGTCCGTGGCCGTGCATGCGACCGTAATGGAACGCGCCTTCGTACGTGAATCCGGTCTTGAACACCGCCTTACCATGGCCGTGATGCACGGGCAAGTCGCACTGCAGCACCTGCGTGGTCTCGCCGTCGTAGCTGTCGATCACGTTGCGTAGCACACGTGGATCCAGCGGCGGCTTGTCCAGAAACACTAGTGGCACTACGGGCTCACTGTGAGGCGTCTCACTCTCGCTCTCATCAGCTACAGCTGCGCTATCAGCCAGTAGTTCATCTGTTGGCACTGGTAACGTCGTATCAACACCCTCAGCATCGCCAGACGTCGGCATCTTCTAGTTCCTTGTTTGTAGAGACCTTGGGAAATGAGGCCGGGAAACGACGCCAATGGAATGGCTACACTGAGTTCCTAACTGACACTAATGCCATAGCAGATAACCTAACTGCGTTATTTAACCGGCAACGTCACGTGCTTCCGGGAAGAATCCACACGACGCCAATATGACGCAGCCAGCTGCGGCGGCGATGCGCGCTTCCACGACGCCCAGCGGCACGCCTGGCCTCAAGCAGCGGCGCAAGAGCAAGGCCCAGAAGAGAGCGAGCGCTGCGCTGCAGATCGCGACCTCTCCGTCGAAAAACAAGCCGCTAGAAGCCACGCAGCCGCGTACATCCACACAGCCCGCTCCACGCGCTTTACCTACATTTTCCCTCGCCACTATCGCCGCTACAGCTCCTTCTCCTGGCGCTACGCCCAGCCGACCGTCCACGCCACTCAAGCACAGTCGCCTGGCGCTGGATCTGCCCATTTCGCCGTTGAAATCGCTCTCCAAGGACAGTTCTTCCGCCGCTAACGGTGTTAGCACCGCCATGTCGCCGCTGTCCATGCAGCGCATGCAGCGCCTCCACAACCTGCACATTCAGACCGACTTCTCGCCGCCTACACCAGCCGTCTCTCCGCCCAGTTCGCCGTCTTCGCGGCTTCTCCACGCCAATTCCAACGCCGTAGTGGAACCGCCGAAACCCAAGCGTCCGCAGTCGTTCCGACTCGCGGATTTCCTGTACAAAGAGGTCTTCGGCGTCCACGATATCAAGCCCAGCGACGGTATGCACCAGGAGCGCGTGCAGAACTTCCTGGTCGTGCCCTACAACACCGAGCAGCTCTTTTTGTTCGGCGTGTTCCTCGCGCTCGACAGCTTTCTGTACGTGTTCACGTACCTGCCGCTGCGGATTCTCTTTGCCTGTGGCTGTGCAGTCACCTCTGTGTCCTTCCACACACGCGTGTTCCGTCGCACGCACTTCTACGATCTCATGGTCGCTGTGATCATCGCGGTAGGCACCTACGTGCTGTGGCAAGTCGATATGTCGCGCATGTACCACGTGATTAGGGGCCAGGCCATGATCAAGCTGTACGTGCTGTTCACGATGATCGAGATCTTCGACCGGCTCTTCAGCTCGCTCGGACAGGACGTGCTCGACTCGCTGTACTACACGGCCCGCTTCCAGCCGCGCCGCATCTCGCGCATGGCCATGGACTTTGGCGTCGCGATCGTCTATGTTGATATCCTTTTCCACGTGATTGATGTTCCTGATCAGATGATTGATGCTGCTGATTGATGATGATTGATTGATGTTTTCCTTAACCGCGGATGCACTGCTCCATGCGATGCTGCTGTTTGCGCAGGTCGTGACTATCAATGTGGCGATCAACTCGAGCAATACGTCGCTGCTCACGCTGCTCATCTCCAACAACTTTGCCGAACTCAAGGTAGGACAACTGATGAAACCATCAACGATGGTGATGGAGCACTGATTGATGGACATGTGTGATTGATTCCTGGCCGACAGAGCTGCGTGTTCAAGAAGTTTGAGGAGCAGAACCTATTCCAGATCGCGTGCAGCGACATCGTCGAGCGGTTCAAGCTGCTGCTCATCATCGCGCTGATCCTTCTCCAGTCGAACGCCCGGGACGTGGCCTACGGCACCGTACGTCTCCTTCATTTGCTACCATCTTGATCCACGGTCTCACGTATCTCGCCTTGTAGACCATGGTGATGCTGGCCGAGATGGTCATCGACTGGCTCAAGCACGCGTTCATCACCAAGTTCAACCAGATCCCGCCCTCCGTCTACTCCAAGTTCATCACGATCCTCTGTAGGGACCTCACCGGCTGGAAGAACGAAGACACGATCCTGGACCACACGCACCACGTCTCGCGTCGACTCGGTCTCGTGTCGCTGCCGCTCGCGTGCGTCGTGCTGCGTATGGTCAGCAAGGCGATCCACGACGACGCACCGATCACGCTCGCATCTTTCAGTGGCGTGCTTATCACACTCGCGTTTTTCCTCTGCCTCGCGGCCTTCAAGGCGCTGCTCAGTCTCGTGCTCATGATCTACGCGTGCCGCTCGGGCCGTCTCGACGACACGCGACCGAAGAGCCCTCGCGCTGTCCGGCAGTTTGAATCCATCCAGCGCTACAAGTTCTGATCGTCCCTTGGTAAGAAGGCGTCCATTAAATGGACATGTTGCGCTGTGCGAATCTGCCCGACTCTTATGGTGCTACAGTGCTTGAGATTGTAGTGCTCTACCTCGGTAACTCGCTCTCATTCAAGCTGCGGGAAATCCTGAGGTCGTTCTGGAGTTCACCCACTTCACAGTATGTGCTCGTGGGTTTCTCTCTTGTTGTGTAGCGACCAAATCACTCACACCCGTCGCAAACCAAACTGAGACTATCTCCACAGAGTAAGTTGATGCATTTAGCTCCTGTCTTCACCTACTGGAGCACAGTCATATCCATCTGACTGCAAGTCGAATCTTCAATCCATCGGCGTCGTCGACTCGCTCGCGCTCACAACGCCATCCAGGCATGAGCCAACACAACAGCGCAGGAGGCCTCGATCCACAGCCACTGCATCGTGCCTTGAGCTCCTCCTCCCATGCGACTGGCACTCGATGAAGGCACCGGCGCCATAGTGGACGTCGCCGTCGAAGTCTCCTTGCTACTGCCCCCTGAGTTCGACGGAAGCGTCGTGGCAGATGGAGACGCGATGACTGGCTCTGGAGCTAGCGTCGCGGGGGCAAGCGTGGCGGGGGCTAGCGTGGCGGGGGCAAGCGTGGCGGGAGCAAGTGTGGCGGGGGCTAACGTCGCGGGGGCAAGCGTCGCTGGCGTGTTTGTGGACGTGCATGAGTTGAGAATACTGTTCTTTTCACTCACTACGCCCGTCAAACAGTCCGGTGCCGTGCTCGCGAGGTTCTTGAGCACAGCCGTGCAGCTTGTGGCCGAGCAGGGCCACGTGAACGACCTGCTCGACGCGCTGGCGTACGGCGCACACGCCGCCGTCTGCGCCGCCGACTTCCACAGTGCATTCATCTCCTCGTCGTCCGTTTTCTTGCAGAGCTTGCACGTCGTGTACAGATAACGATTGAGCTCCTGCATGTAGTTCACGCCCGTGGTCGGATCCACGCAGTCGGGCAGCTGAACAGCGAGCTGTTGCATAATGGGCACGCATGCCGTCGTCTTGCACGTGAAATCGATTTTCGCAAGAACGCCCGAGCTTGAGACGATCGCGTACTTGGCACAGGCCGGGCTCGCGGCTGCCGACTGGTACAGCCCATAGTTGGCCTTGACCTGGGTCTGGCTGCACGTGACTGCTGCGCGGGCGCAGCTGAAGAAAGAGAGGAAGCCCACGGCGGCACGAAGCCACAGCCGCGTCTGCATCTTCGGGGACGATGGAGGGTGTTCTTGGGTTGGAGGCTTGAGACTTGAAGCGTGAATTGGAAAGTGAGCTCGTGTTAAGACCCACATCACACCAGGACGAACCAGGTAGGTCGTCCTCGACGGTCGATCGAATCAGGAGGATTGCCCGGCAATCTTCAGAGCCGTCCAGAAAGGCATTCAGAAATTCGTTCCTTTCAACAATCGTGAAACTGTACCCATCTTTCACGAGAACGTCCACCTGGAAGGGGCGAGGGGAAAGTTGAGTGTTCCTGTTCACTGTGCAGCTCTGTACTGAACTGAAGCATGAAGTGCAGTAGTGGGGGCAGCACGTTCGCAGTGGAGAATCTCAGCGTGAGCACTGCTCCAGTCAGCCGTGCGACATCCAACGGGTGACCTGCTTCGCTCTGTCATGTGAGACCTGTGAGGCTATCACATTGCAGCGAGACCCTCGCGTTGGTGGACCAACGGCAGTGGGTTGAAAGTACAGTACTTTTCAGTTCGGTGACTTCATGGGTTTCGGCTGAGCGTCCAGAATGCACGTGTGTTCCCTGCGGTCGAGTGGATGAAGACGCTGTGTGGACAGATATGGCGTGCAGATCTGCTGTACTGAGTACGACACTGCACTGTGCCCAGACTACGCTCAAGATGAGAGAGCGCATACCTCAGCGTCTGCCTTCGTCATCTCCTGGCTTGGGCCTCTCGTCGTCATTTCCACCCATCCAAAAGTAAGTCAAGATTCATTTGTTCGGCTCTTGTTGTCACCTCCTCAGAGCCATCCTACTGGTATAAATCCGTGACCATTCTCAGCTCGCTCTCGCTTTCAACACCGTCCAAGCATGAGCCAGCAGAACAGCATACCCAACCTCAAGCCACAGCCACACGCGACGGGCACTGGACGACACAGGCGCGGACGTCATACTGGAGCTGGCGTCGATGGTGGTCGTGGCCGTGAACTCCAGTCGCATGTAGTCGCTGGCCGAGGTCTCCAAGAAGCGTCCCCGCTCACGGCCACTCCTCAATGGAGGACACGACGCGAGCGCCACCTGGAGTTCTCGCTTTTTGTTTGCGTCTTCGTACGCGTAGACGCAGTTGGGCACATCCTCGGCCAAGTTCCGGAAGCTCTTGGTGACGCAGGACGACGCACACGGCGCGTAGATGGAGATGCGGTAGGCCGTGATGGTCGCGTACTGCTTGCACTCGGCGCTCTTGGCCGTCGCCAGGTAGTCGCTGGCCATGCTCTTGACCTGCGTGGCCGTGCACGTCGACGACGAGTACGACGGCGCTGGTGTCACTGATGAAGACGAAGACAACGTGTCGGACGCCGCTGTCTCCTTGCTACTGCCGCTGGTACCGGCCTCACAGTTCGCGACCGTCTTCAGCACCGTCGCCTTCTCACTGGTCGCCAATCCGGGCAGCACACAGGACGGCAGCTTGGCGCCGACGTCCGCCATCACAGACGTGCAGCTTGTAGCGGAACACGGCCACACGATCAGCACCTGCGTGGAGCTGACGGTCGCGTATTTGGAACACGACGAGTCTGTGGCTGCTCCCTCCCACAGCACTGCCGAGCTAGCCTGCTCCGCTTCCGAGCACACCCCACTACTCCCGGACGAGTTCGAGTTTGAGGATGGGGACGTCGTGGTGGATGGGGACGCAGTAGTAGAAGGGGACGAGGTGCCTGAGGCTGGGGCGGGCGTCACGGGGGTCGCGGTTGCGACTGACGAAGGGGTCGACACGGGTGACGGCACGTTGGTCGACGGCGTCGTGGCCGTGCACGCGCTCACGGCCTTGAGAATGCGGTTCATTTCATTGACTGTGCCCGTGAAACAGTCTGGCACCTTGCCGGCGAGGTCCTTGAGCACCGCCGTGCAGCCGCTGGCCGAGCAGGGCCACGAGAACGACGTGCTGGAGCTGGAGGAGCTGGCGTACGTCGCGCACGACGCTGTCTGCGCCGCTGCCTTCCACAGCGCTGTGATCTGGTCGTCTTGTGTGTCCGTGCAGAACTTGCACTGCGCGTACAAGCCGTACTCGAGCTCCTGCTTGTAATTGACGCCCGTGGTCGGCGCTGTGCAGTCGGGCAGCTTGCGTGCGAGCTCCTGCATGATGGGCACGCAGTTCGTCGCACTGCATGTGTACGCGATCTTCACCGCGCCTGAGCTTGAGACGGTCGCGTACTTGGCGCAGCCTGAGAGCTTGGCGGCCGACTGGTACAGCCCCACGATGGTCTGGACCTCGGTTTGGCTGCACGAGCCCGCGTGGGCAGAGCTGCTAAAGATGCAGAGCGATACAGCGGCGGCACTGAGCCACAGCAACCGCGACTGCATCCTGAAGAAAAACAACTTAGGTTTATTTGTTGGAGACTTGAAGCGTGAATAAGAAAGTGAGCTCGTGCAAGACCAGGACCCAGGACCCAGGACGAACCAGCTCCTCGACGGACGACTCGAGCTGGTCAGGGAGGGTTGATTGCTGCCTTTCTTTCGTTGGGGATCCGTTCGCGGAGAGAGCACCATTCTGGGCGCCCACAAGAATTAGGTTCATCTTCAACAAACAGGAATTAAAAGTGATGCCCATCACGCACGCGGACGTCCGCCTGGCCTCCGCGAATGGAACTTCGAACGTTCTGTCACAGAACCCAGAACTTCTGTGTGATGCAGGCAAGTGGGTGCAGCACGTTAGTGGATGTGCTGCCGTGCTCATCCACGATACAGAGACAGGAGGCTTGTCAGCCTGTCAGGCTGACAGTCAGGGTCTCGTCATGAGTCCTGTCGTACCGTACAGCAAGCTCCCGTCGGGGACTTGGTGGGTTCAAGCGTTCAGCACACGCGCTTTGTCCCCGGCTCGCAGCGTCAATGGAGACTCGGCTCTCAAAAAGCATGGAAACTTATCGACGACTGAACTGGCTGACGGTTGGTCATACATTGTATCGGAAGGCTTCAAGTTGAAGTTACGACGCGTCCACTGGGCCTTTTGCTTGGGAAAACCCCGCGAGGCAATTGGGAGATACTATTATATAATAGCGACTACTGTGCTGTACACAGCCCGTCGGCCAATGCTTGATGTGGGAGGGCGATGGGGCGTCACGCGTTTGTGGCTGGCGTGGGGAAGCCCGAGATGCAGCACCACATGCGTTCGTTGAGTGCCAACTCAGTGATGGGTATGGCGATCGCCCGCAGCTTCAATTTGAACCCGTCATTGCCACAGCCCATTACAGTACAGTGCGTGCAGTACGTACGTCGAATAGATCAACGGCCACTTGCTGTTGATCTACGTATGCCGTTGACCAGCAGCTCAGATAACCGAAAGCCTGCAGCAGGACGAAGATGGAGCAGAAGTCTGGGAGTCTGGGTATGTACTGCAGCGCGTAATTACTCAATTGGATTCACAGGTTCAAGACTCCGGACACGGCTGGCTCTGGGTGCAGCTACATCATCAACAGCACGCTACTACAGTAGTAGCCACCACCACCAGCCATGCTCCGGCCATTATCGCAGCCGCGTGGGAAGCACTGGACTGCACCCCATACGTCGCCGCGGACTCGCGTTTCTCGACTGACCAGCGGCGAGCCGCCGACAATTGCAAGTACAGTGACGTCCCCTCCGTGGCGTTTGTGCAATTCAGCAGCGTCAACACGATCTGCTCCTTCTTGTTGCGTTCTTCCTGCGCGTTCCAGTCCAGAGAGCAGTCGGGCGCTTCATCCGCCAGCTCCTGGTATCGCTGCGTCACGCACGGCGACGTACACGGCGCGAAGATGGTGAGGAAGTACGTGTTGATCATAGAGTAGAACTCGCACTCGGCACTCGCGGCGGCCGCCACGAACAGATCCATGGTCTTGGTTTTCTCCACTTCGGAGCACGATCGTGTCTTGTACTGCTTGGTCGGGGACGGCGTACTTGTACTCGTTGCTGGCACCACTGTGGTGGTGGTCTCAGTTTTCGGCTTGCTTTCTGTGCTGTTGCTGCTGCTGCTGTTACTAGCTGACGCATTAGCGCTCTTACAGGCAGCTACCTTGGCCTCTACGATGGCGCGTTCCGTGAGTGTCTGGCCAGGCGCCACGCATTCGGGCAGACTGGCAGCCACGTACGTCAGCTCCTGCGTGCAGTCGGTGGCACTGCACGGCCACGTGAACTGCGACGCGTTGGTGGCTGTGCTGCTGGTCGCGTAGCTCACACAGCCCGAGTAGATAGACGCCACTTGCCAC
>JAADXI010000717.1:0-15898 GCA_023337615.1 Pythium brachiatum | reverse complement strand
TCCCTCGTTGGGGCGTCGAATCCCGAATTGTCCGAAACCCTGTGCACCACAAACGGCACGCGTCTGGGCAGTCAGGGGACCGACCCCCTCGCAACTGAGGAGCTCTCCATTTCCCGAGCCAACGCAACAGACAACAGGAACTCAACCGATCCAACATGGTGGTGCTCGTGAAGAACGCTGCCGCTCCCGCCCTCAAGTGCGTACATTAGTGTAGCGACGCAGCCGCTTCCGTCAATGTAGCGTCTAACCGAGCGCTCCTTTTTTTTCTACAGGGTGGCCGGCCAGCAGGTCCGTGGCATGGCGACCGAGAAGCAGAGTACGTCACCATCAGTCCATCGGTTGATCTCTCTCTCCATCAACCACTGACTAATATTCCTCGATTTGATTGATGAACTCTAGTTTTGATGCGTATTACGGCGACCTCCAACATCGCCAAGATCACCAAGTCGATGAAGATGGTGTCGGCCGCCAAGATGCGCGGCGCTGAGAACCGCCTTATCGCCGGCCGCCCGTTCATCTCGTGGCTGGACAACACCTCGGGCAAGAACCGCGTCATCGAGAAGGACGGCTTCGTGCCTAAGGACGAGCTCGAGGGCGAGGACAACCTGTTTGTCGTCGTGTCTTCGGACCGTGGTCTCTGCGGTGGTATCAACTCGGGTATCGCCAAGACCGTGCGCAAGCAGCTCGCCACCTACGACAGCGCTTCCACCAAGCTCTTTGTGCTCGGTGACAAGGGCCGCGCGCAGCTGCGTCGCGACAACGGCGAGCAGATCCGTGGCTCCGTGACGGAGGCCTACGTGAGCCCGCCCAACTTCGCGGTCGCCAGTGCCATCGCTGAGGCCATCATCTCGGAGGCGCCAGAGAACGAAAAGGTCCACGTGGTGTTCAACAAGTTCCAGTCGGCCATTGCGTACCTGCCGTCGATCCGCTCGCTGTCCGTGTCGGCCGCGTCCGAGGAGTTTGACCAGTACGAGCTTGAGCCTGAGGACAAGAACGAGCTGCTCGCGGACCTGAAGGAGTTTGAGATCGCGTCGGCCGTGTTCCACGGTATCATTGAGAACTCGACCTCGGAGGAGTCGTCGCGTATGTCGGCCATGGAGAACGCCACCAACAACGCGCAGGACCTCATCCAGTCGCTCACGCTCAAGTACAACAAGGCGCGTCAGTCGCGTATCACCACCGAGCTCATCGAGATTATCTCGGGTGCCGCCTCGCTCGACGGTTAAGTGGGTGGGTGATTGATGCAAATGCTTCTGATGTAGAACTCTTTGGGGCTCTTCGTGATGGAGGCATGCTCTGTGGTCTGCGGAAAAGAACAGTCGCGCCCGTGGTAGATAAAACGAAACGCTGCCGGGACGACTCGTAAGTGAGAACGAAGAAAAATGAATGAAAACAACGCTCACGTGGTGCTTGTCTCTGTCTGTGTGGCTGGCTGGCTGGCTTGGCGTGGCCTCCGTTGATTGATGTTCAACCAGCATCGTCATGGTCGCAGAGAATGAACAAACAGAACGCCAGGACAGCATCACTGTAGCGGACGCCTCCATGTCGAGCAACATCCAAGCCACCGTCCACGCCAAGCACCCATAAAGCCTTCACAAGCGTGGTTCCCGCCTTCATCGGCCTCAGCACCGTGAAGAATTTCGCCATCTTGTACGTACATTGTTGCTCATCAGCCTGGAGCCTGGCGTCTGGTGTGGATTCGGATCTCCATTGGTGAGAAGGCGGAGAATCTCTGCTCACCTAAGGATATTGCTCAGCTTTTCTCCTATGCCTGCAGGTACTTCGAAGTACCGGCAGTGTCCTAACGAATCTGGCTGAACAGTGAAGGAGGAGAGCGAGGCGAGGGATGGATTCGCTAAGGTCGAAACCATTTTCCAGCTTCGAATGTGTAGCCATCTTTCCACTGCCTTCAAGATCCACAGCGAACGAAGAGACAGCCAGCCTAGCGCAGCCATCGTGATGGGGAAGTCCAGCGAAACCCCTCGGTTCGCTATTTCTGACCCCGCCCATGCGATGCAGCAGTCACTTCCTCTCGTCGTGTGACAAGCATGCGAATGTCTCCAACCAGTGTCTCCTACCACGCTGAAGGTGACGTCGTGCTCGCTGGCTTCGTGCCATTCGCTGCGTGGGAGCTGAACGACTCAGTGTCACGCATCTCTACGCGCTGGCGAAAGGACGCGAAAGTCTGAAGTTGACTGCCGCGTCCCATGCACTCGTTCAATGATCACCTCAACGCCACGCAAAGGGCGGAAGACCCGCCCCACGTGAGCTCTTGGGGCCAGCGTTCAGCGTTCAGCCTGGTGGTGATGCCAGCTGCGTCAGCTCATCTGTGCCCGCCCCGCGGTTGTTCTCTCGGATCTCTCTGTGCCTCCGAACTGGCTGGAGCGTGGTGCGCGACTGAAGCGAGATGCGGACCAGAGAAGAAATAGCCGAGCGAATCTTCCACTGGGTCGGATCGGATCGGCCGTTATCTCACTGCGAAGCGAGGTGAGGCGACTTGTATGGCGAGCGTCGCTCTGATCTCTGGCCGTGATTGGATGAGGCTGCTGCTGATGCTGTTGACGCTCTTCCGTTCTCATGAGCTCCCCTGGCGACGCGAAATTTGTTGCCGTTCAAGAGCCTGCGTCCTCGCCTCGAGAAGCTCGGCTTCCGGTCGAACGAAGCCAGGTAGCTCTTCGATTCTCCCGTGTCTGTCTTGGCCATTCCGAGATTCGCTCTCCATCTACGAGTAGACACGACCACAAGCCAAGATGCCTCGCCTCCAGCACCGCCGAGGCTCACGACAAAGCAACGCAGAGCCGATCTTGCACTCGGGTGTGTTGTTCAAGCGAGGCTACGGCACCACGCCGCTCATCGGCCGCAAGAGCTGGAAGCCTCGCCACTTTGCTCTGACCAAGACCACGCTTCGGTACTTCAATTTTGAGAACGGCAAGCTCCGCGATGAGATCGATCTCCGCAAGTGCCACGCAGATTCGCTCGAGATCATGCCGTCGGATGCACGCAAGACAGGCCGCTCCAAGTCTTCGATCTGGCGGCTCGCTCTCAACGTCCCGGGCGGACGTCGTGTGCTCATGGCTGCGCCAACGGAGCGGGAGATGAACGCGTGGATCAAGCATCTTGGTGGCGTGCTGCATGACCTCCACACGACCAAAGCACCGGTCCTTACTTCTCCTCGGTCGGCTTCGAAGATCGATAACCAGCGTGAAGAGCATGAAGAGAAGAAAGAGGAAGACGAAGATGATCTCGCACTGCTCCAGCAGCTCACTTCCCGGCACTCGGACGGCCTTGAAGGGCTTGTGGCAGCTAGCTGGAAGGACACGACCACCGACTTCCAGAACTTCGTGGCGCAGCCTCGTCGGTCCATGATCTTCCGCCGCTACTCCTTCGAAAGCCGGCCGATCGTTCCAGGAGTGTATCGCAACTCAACTGGTCAGATTGACGACCGAGAGCTTGCAAGCGAACTGGCTGAGCTCCGGAAGGAGTACGTCTCGTTCCATTCTGACGGCGAAGCTGACGAAGACATGACCGTGGAAGAAGAGGAGGCGTTGCTTCGTGCATTGCGATGCTTTTCTGCAGTCCAGAGTGAGCGTGATGACCTGGACCCAATGGAGGAGAAGGAGGTCGACAATCAACGCGAAGATGAACAGGAGACGCTCTTGGCAGCACCCGTGAAGCCGATTTTCCACTACAAGAAGGAGACGAGCCCACCAACGTCGCCTCGTGAAGAGGCAAGCCGCCCAGCTGAGCGAGCCTCGGAAGAAGACAAGTGGTTTTCCCGCTTCGCTGGTAAATTCCAGCGAACGAGCAAGCGTGGAGTCAAGAACTTCGTCGACCATGAACGAGTCATAGCCTCCGCCTGCACCCCATCAGTGAAAGATAATGAGCGCGTACACGCTCCCCAAGATGAAGATGATGTGCCAGCGCACCTGAAGCAAGACCCAGCGACCTCCAAGCCTCGACGGTACAGCACTGGCTCGATGATGATGGCTAGCGAGCGGGAGACACTCAACCCTGAGCGAGACAGCGAAGCCGAGCGTGAGGAAGCGCTCATCCAGGAACTTCTCGCCGGTCTAGTTTACAGCCAGTACGATGAGAAGTCGATGAGCCAACGAGACTTCTCGTCTCCGCCGCTTGATCCAAGTGAAGAGGACGGCAAACGTCTTTCTGGCAGCAGCGATGGAAGCCAAACGATCATCCACTCGTCTGCGCAGCAAACCCCCACGGCGTCGTCTGGATCAAACGGGTCAGCTGGACGGCCGTCGCTTGCATACAGTGATATGATTGAGCTGCTGCCTGCGTCTGTGCCGCTCATTCCAACCACACGAGAGCGGGCGTACTCGCGTGGTGACGAGAAGGATGTCTACGGCGATCGGTGGCTCAAGCGTCTCAAGACAAAGTGGCGTTCACGTCACGATGTTGAGAAGTCGACGAAGAAATCGGTGAAGCGAGGCGAGAAAGAGGCCGACGAATCCCCTGTGGAGGAGACTTCGACTGTCGACGCCGTTGCTGGAACCACCGAAGCACGTACGAGTGACGAAGCTTGTGTTGAAGTGGAACAGCCACGTGAAGACGACGACAGCGCGGAAGTGGCCTCCGTGCTTTCCGATATGATCGCGAACGTCGCTATTCTTGACTACGAGTCGCTGACTCCACGCGCGTCTGAGGTCTTCTTGACGTCACCAAACTCCACAACTGCTCGCGTACAGCCACGCCTGACGAGATCTGTGACGACGGCAAGAGCGGCAGCGACTGTGGAGCAAGAATCTCGACCCAAGAAGAGGGGTTTCTTCCGACGATGGAGCAACAAACTGCGTTCGAACCGTGAAACTCGATCGCGTCGTCACAGCACAGGAGATATGATCCCGGACGATGCGATTCCTGAAGCAACACCGACGGATAGCGACCGAGTCGTTGAGCCTAAGCAGTCGACTGAAGAAGACAGGCTTGAAGAAGCTCGCCACTTCGGTATCAAGTTGCGTCGCAACACGAACGACGTCCAAGGATTGGTCGAGCTTCACGAGATGGCCGGTCACGTGAGTTCTTCTCAAGCCGGTGAGACGACTGAGGCCACCGATGGCGACCAGAGTGATGAAGAGATCGTTGTTGTTGTGGTCCGTCGCCGCCACAGCATCGATAAGTCTGTCTCGCCGCCGAGCCAGAAGCGAGTGACGTTCCGTGTGTTCGTGGACGTCGGAGACAACCAAGACCAAGCTGAAAGCAGCCCCGTGGCTGGTCAGGAGACCTCACTCAGCTCAGGAATCTCCACGAAGCTGTTGGACGCCGTGATGACTACGTCTGCACGAGTTCCTCATCTCCTCCCAACGCCAGCGCCGTCGTCGCGTGTCTGCGCGGTCTGATGTGCATCCTACAGCAGCTCTTCACGTTAATTTATCATATATGACACATGCATAGCCACCATCAAAGCCAAACATCACTCCATTCATGCACTCAATTGTATCCCTTGTCCCAGAGATTTCGACTTGTCACTTCACAGACCACTCACATCAGACAGAAAGAAGCGACTTGAGGGCTCGCTTTCTCTCACGCGCGTAGTACGTCAACTCGTCCTTGAGCAAATCGGCTTCAACCCGTGACATCGGCTCCTGCAACTCACCATATAACTCGCTCAGACGGCGCTTGGACACCCGGAGTCGACTCTCCCAGTACTGGGTGTGCTTCATGATCCCATCAAGCGACTGGACTTGGTGAGTGCCATCACTGGGCTCTTCAACCTCTTCATCATCACAGCCAGTCTCCCCAAGTGCTTGCGTCTTCACCTCTACGGCATCGTTCTTCGTCACCAGGCGTGGTGGTCGCAGAGGAGCCATCGCCGGCATACTCGTGAGGTTTCCGTCGTGAGCGCTCGGGCTACTCGAGCCTGGATCCTCCTCACTCTCCTCACTGCGCATGAAGCTGTCTTCATCATCCATGCTGTCGCCACCGTCACTCTCTTCATCGCTACTGCGTGTGGACGACTGCGTGATCTGGTGGTGCTCCATCTTGTCCTCGAAAAGCGGAAGCCGCTGCTCCATCTCCTCAAGATCTTGGTGAGCTGTAGCCTCATCAGCCATTTCCTCCACGTCTTGATCACATCCACACGCTATCAGCGACGAGAACTCGAACGTTGGCGACGCACACGTAGCATCCATCTTCGGCATCATACCTAGCGACTCGCTTGGTGAAGCATACGCCTCTGGGGGTGCTTGTCGCCGTGGAAGCAGTAGCGGCAGCGTCTTGGTCGACTGGCCGTCGTCCAATTCCTCCGGGGGACTCGCTTGGCGTGGCGCCATCTCCGGATGATCGCGCCAGTACGCGCGCAGCAGCTCCATGTATCCGTTCTTGTGGTCGTTCGCGCCGGGGCCGCGGCGCGTAACGCGCAGCTTGTACCGGGACACTTCCTTGCGCAGATCTTTCGAGAAGTACCTTTCCAGCGGCTCGGTGAGCGGTCCCAGGACCTCCACGTCCGCCGCAGACGCTGGACCGTCCATCTCCACAGACACATACGCAGTATCCTCGCTGTATGCGAGGCTATTCTCCTCGCTGCGCGTCATAGAAAGCGCCGAGTCCATCGCCTCCATCTTCATCCCCCTGGTTCTTCTTCAAAGAATGTGGCGTGTGGGGGGCGGAAAACTCGAACGGCAACTTTGGCACTATTTTTCCCGCGTTACAGTGACCAAAATCCAACAAACCTTGCAAGAGTGACTATCGAAGTGATGGAAAATGCGTGGGAAGGGAAGCTAGATGTATGTGGAGACTACGACACGATAGATTAATGGGGGTTACTGCCAGCACTACGCTGCTCATTGAGTGAGGATATGCGACTGCGACGCTGCTTGGGAGCTGGGCACGCGCAGACCTGCGAGCTGCAGACGGAAGCGCGTGTTCTCGTCCAGGTACAAGGGCAGTCTGGCGTCCAGCGCCCCCTGGAGCTCATCGGAAAAGCTACTGCTGTTAGGCGGTGTCTTGCTGCCTCCCATATTTCTCGTCACACGTGTAGACAGCACACACAGCGCTCGAATGCGACGCGCAAGCCGCTTCATCAACCCGTCCTTGTGGTCCGCACGCTTCGCATTCTTCTTCTTCTTCTTCCCTCGCGTCATCTTCGCCTTGTCTCGCTGCATCTCCAGGCGTCGCTTGGACACCGCGTCGCGCGGATCGTTGTCCACAGCGCAGTCAAACGCCGTGATGGGGAGTTCATAGAACGCCAGCTTCGCGCGGAGACGCTGGAGCTCCGCAGCCGACGGCGCGCTCAGCGGCAAGCCGCGGGTCTTTGGGCACGATGAGCTGTTCATGTGTGAAGCACGAGGAAGATTTCCGAATGAAGGCTTTGAGGAGTCCCCCCCCCACCCCCACCTACTGTAGCTACTGTAGCTACTGGGTGCACAGCGTCCAGACCGCCGAGATGGGTGCAAGAAAATGAAGCCAGAGAACGTGACAGGTGCGAAGCGACTTGAGAGAGAAAGCCCATCCATTCCATTCACTCGTTAGCGTACAGCAACATGCCGTTGGTTTATGTTGGGCCCATCTCCATCAGTGTGTTCGATCGAAACCGCACTCGTGCTACTAGTATTATTGCAGGCGTGGTGGCCGTGTTTCTCTCGCTGTGTTGGCTTCCATGCATGCATCCTATCTCGTGTCCTCTTGTCCTGTGGGGGTTCCCTGTCTGTCTGTCGCTCGCGTCGCCTCTAACACTGAATACTTTAGCTTTACATGAACGCATCGTCGTCAAAGTAGTCCTCATCGTCGTCCTCGTCCAGCTCGTCGTAGCCCAGCTCCATGAAGTCCACCTTCCAGCGCAGGATGCCGCCGATACCACCAAAGCCCTTGCAGAACTGCGAGCCTTCCTGCGAACGCGCCGTCACGAACTCGAGCGTCGTACCAAAGTCCTTGTAGCTTTCGGCGAACCACTCCACCAGCGACACACGCTCCACCGTCTCCAGCTTCGCGCCCGTCTCCGAGTCAATAAAGTTCGACGGGAGCGTCTCCTCCGCGGGCGACAAAATCTTGTGCGTCTCCACACCGGTCGACTCGTTTCGCAGCGTCAAGCGGTTGTGCGGCAGGTCCTCCCACACGATCAGCGTCTCCACGGCGCCCATCTCGAGCGACTTCATGGTGTCGCTGATACCAAAGCAGTACTTGCCCGTGTCCTGCGCGATCTCGTCCATGTACTTGCAGATGAGCTTCTTCTCCTGCACAAACTTGACGTTCGCCAGCGTCTCGGCCGCCTGCTCAATCGCCTGGTTAAAACCGTTCTCGCCACCGTACGACACGTCCACGACCTTGATCACAATGTTCGCGAGACGGCCATCAAACAGATCACTGGCGTTCAGCTCGTTCTTGAAGTCGGCCGAACCGGCCAGCACGAGACCCGTAACGTTCGGCTTGTCGTTCGTGATGAACATTTGCACCGCGATTTCCGCCACCTTACGCACGTAGTTGTGGCGCTTCTCCATACGCAGACGCGCGAAACGCAGCGCCGACTGACCACCACGGCCGTGCTTCTTGGGCAGATCCACCGTAAATTTGTGGAGAATATCGCGCGTGTTACCAGCGACTGTACCGTACAGCGTGCTGTTACCGTCCATGATGATGAACCCAAAGCGGTCGTTGTCCTGGAGCAGCTCGCCCAGCGCCTCCGTGTGGAACTTGTTGTCACACATGTACAGCGACGTGTTGATCGGCTTGAACGGCTCAAAGTCAATGTTCACACGCTTCTCCTTGCCTTCGTCCGTGACGATCGTGCCACAGTAGATGATCAAGCCGTTCGGTGGGCAGCGGTTGTACAGCTTGAGACGCTGCTGCGCCGACGTGATCGCGCCCAGCACCGACAGGCGGTTCACACGCGACTTGATGTTGGACGCCGTGCCCATTTCGTCTGTGAGCATCTTGTTCACACGCGAGATCTGGTCCTTGGGCGGGATGATCAGCGAGATCATGCTCGTGCCATTGCTATCATTTCAAACACCAAGAACTCGGTCAATATTGGGCGCTAGACTCCGCGATTTCGAGCATTTATAAGCCACGTACCCACGCGCCGCTTGCAGCGACTTGATGAGCTTCTTGACCTTGAAGAGCGCGATCTGCTCGTCCTCGGAGATTGGGGTCGACATGCTTGCTGTCTCTTGCTTCGGATTCCAGGCGTGCAGTCTGAGGCCACGGGGTCTGGGTGGTTTCTCCTCCAACACCAGGAAGAGGGGAGCGGACCCCCTCGCTCCAATCAAAACAGGGCTCCAAATTACCAAAGTAGACGCTGCCACGCACTCCCCCTGTCGCTTCGTCCCCCACAGAGGAGCTGACAACACAGAGGCTATTTTGGTGATTATTTTCTGACCCAGAGATTCATGCTGAAACCGGTCAACCCATGTCGTAACTATTCACGGAAATAGATTGTCGTTTACGCCATAATTACGTGTACACCAGCGAGGGGTTGGCTCGGTGGTGTTCATGGGGCTCATCGCGCACTAGGTGCAGTGCGTGGGGGAGCACGTCCTCAATGGCCGAGAAATTCTCGACCACGGCCTTGGGCTTGCCTGGCAGCGTCAGGATCAGTGTCTTGGCTCGAATTCCGGCCACTGGACGGGACAAAATCGCCTTGTTCGTGATCTTGAGGGAGCTCTCGAGCATGGCGATCACGAAGCCCGGGATCTCCTTGTGCAGAATGGCCTTCACAGCCTCAGGCGTCACGTCTCGAGGGCTGAAACCCGTGCCACCAGACGTGAGCACGAGATCCACGACGTCCTGGTCCGCCCACTCCTTCAGCTTTGCTTGGATTTGGTCTGCTTCGTCCGGCACAACGGCCGAGACCACGACGTCGATCTGGACTTTCTTGACTTGAGCGAGCACGTCCACCATGGCCGGACCACTGAGGTCCTTGGACTCTCCCTTGGAAACACGGTCGCTGATCTGTAGAGGCAAGAGGTGTCAGAGGTACTGCCGTGGGATCTCATAGAGAGCAAGAGGACGTTACCGTGAGAATGCCAGCACGGAATCGCTTGACGGGGCCCTTGCTGGCACCGTGAGCGTGAGCGTGTGGAGCCGCTGGCGTGGGAAGAGCAGCAGCAGTCGGCGGACTGGCGGACTGCACTTCACTGCCGTGGGTGTTCTCGAACGAATCATCGAGCAGCAACGCGACGACCGCGTCTCCAGCACGGATGTTCGTACCCGTTGGGAGACTCAGCAAGGCGTTGGCGTTGCGGCAGCTACATCACGATCGATCACAATCAGTTCATGTCCACACTACTAGCCACACAGCAACGACGTTTGTACCTCAGAAGACGCGAGCTGATCTGGCGGCCCGTGCTCGTGGCGATGAACTGGTGGCTCTTGGCGTCCCACGCGAGCGTCGCGCGATGGAACTCTGGACGTTCCATATCCAGTCGCACGTTGTGGCTGAGCGTCGCGTACACACGCGTTTGCATACACTTGTCAAGCGGAAAGTTCTGGAGTCTCTTCACCGCGGGGTGGACGAGAAGGTGGCACGTTGTGAACGTACTCACGGGGTTGCCAGGCAGTGCGAACACGAGCTTCTTCTTGCCGTCGATTTCCAGTGTCGCGAACGTCGTGGGCTTGCCAGGCTTCATGTGGAGCCGACCAAAGTGCACGTTGCCAATGCGCTCCAACAGCGGCTTAATGAGATCGTGCTCGCCCTATAGAATACCATCAATCAGTCAGCTGTGGTTCCGAAAGCTGAGACCGCTGATCGCCTCCACGTACCATGCTCACACCGCCACTCGTGATCAGCACGTCAACCGACTTGAGCGCCTCCAGTACCTTGGTCTCCAGTGCGTCTTTGCGGTCTGCACAGATCCCGAGGTCCACCGTTTCGACGTTCCACCCAGCCAGCAGACCAAGCAGCATAGGTCGGTTGCTGTCGCGGATCTTGCCTGGCGGCGTTGGCGCGAACGGCTCCACCAGCTCCGAGCCAGTGGACAGAACACCTACGACCGGCTTACGTTGCACGGTCACTTGCGTCACTCCTGCCTACAAATTCCCACGTATATCCCGCCTTAGCTTTAGTGCTGAGACCCCCAATTCAGTCAATATCGTGTCCGTACCGTCGCCAGCAGTCCCATCTCCGCCGCCGTCACGCGCTGCTGTGCGCCGATGAGCTCCTCCCCCGGCATGATGTCCGAGCCCACGCCTCTGATGTTTTGGCCTGGCTGCACGGCCTTTAAGATCTTCACTGCGATCTCCTTCGAGCTGTCCGCAGCGTCAAACACACCGTCCGTGTCTTCGATCTTGACCACCGCATCCGCACCTTCCGGCACTGGCGAGCCCGTCGTGATGTACGCCACTTGCCCAGATACAATCGCTCCAAGCGGCTCGTCACCCGCAGCAATGCGGTTGATCACTGGGAACTACACACGCGAAGATTCGCTTGATTAGCCAGCATGTAGGCAATGCAAAACTGCTCGACCACGTACCTCGCCCTCTCCGTCCGACGCCACGACCGCGTAGCCGTCCATGATCGACGCACGGAACGGAGGCAGCGGCTCCTACACAACAACACCCAGTCAGTAAGCAGCGCTGTAGCTCTCCTATATCCCACACACGCCACGTACCGTGCTCATCGCCGGCACCGCCAGCACGCGGCCCATCGCGCTCGCTGCGTCGATCAGCTCCACGCCCAGCGGTTCGCACTGCGACAGCACGAGCCGCACAGCGTCGTCCACACGCATCATATCATACGCACTCTCCCGTCCAGGCTGCGTGGACGCGCCGTCGCCACCGCAGTCGCAGAAGCTGCTCATTTCCTCCGTGCTTCGTCCAATCCGCTTCTTTTTGTGTGTGATTCCGCAACAACGCATTGCATCACGTCAAGCCAGGAGCTCTTATGTGCACCACACCATTTATCTTTATGTGGTCCACCTTATCTAAAATAGTCGCCTTGAAACACCTCCTCAATTGAACAGCTCCATAATCCACGGCATCATAATGCCGCGTCTCCCATCGCCGCTGCGTGCGCTCGCGCTGCTGGCGCTCTCCCTGTGCATGTTCAGCGCTGTC
The DNA here is from genome assembly GCA_023337615.1 of Pythium brachiatum. Lineage (NCBI taxonomy): Eukaryota > Oomycota > Peronosporomycetes > Pythiales > Pythiaceae > Pythium > Pythium brachiatum. Next base: position 3,892 of record JAADXI010000717.1, on the reverse strand, counting down.
CTGGCGTCCTCCGACGCTACTGACAGCGTGCAAACGTCGCCTTCCTCCGCCACGAAGCAAAGTTTCGCTGACGACAACGTGCGCGTGTTCTACTGCACGTCGTGTGGCTTCAAGCAGAACTTCCTGGAGGTCAAGACGTATCTGGAGGACAAGTACCCTCATCTAGTGGGCAGCGTCCACGGTGAGAACTACGCTGTGGACCCGTGGAAGGCGCTGCTGGCGCAGACGCTCGGCTACGCGCAACTCGTCGCTATGGTGCTCATGGTGCTTGGTGAACATGTACGTACAGCAGCTGTAGCCTTAGCTGTACTACAGCTGGGGTTTTGCTGATGATCTCACAGGACGCTGGCGCTGACGCTGTGATTGTATGTGGCCTGTAGATCTTCAAGCGCATGGGCTGGGACGACACGCTGCTGCAGAAGGCGCTGGACAACCGTATCGGCTGCTTCGCCGTGATCCTGCTCATGGGCTCAGTGTCCCAGGGTCTCGTGTCCTCGGGCGCCTTCGAGGTCTACTACAACGGTGCGTGCTTGCTGTGGAGACTACTGTGTATGTTGTAGCATACTGAGGAAGTAAGTGATGGTGGTTTGCAGGCGACTTGGTGTTCTCCAAGCTGCAGACCGGTCAGTGGCCGACGCTCCAGGTACGCGACTGTCGTGTCCTTTCTAGCTGCTTGTTCAATTGTGGCTAACTGAGCGTTGAACGTTTGTGTGATTCAAAGCAACTGGGCGAGCTGCTGGAAGCCAAGGGCGTGAGCGCCATCTACTGAGCTGCATTTATGTGGGCAGGACGGTGCTTCACAGAACGACAAGCGACTCCATTGTTCAATGCAACGTATGTATTGCCCCTGAGATACCGTATGATCAGGATCACAACCGGATCTACTCGAATGCCGAGGCCTCTGTAGTCGATCAGACCGCTTTGGGCACGGACGGACTCATGCCTGGCTCAGCCCAGGCCACCGGCACAACCACGACTTGCACTGGCGATGGCGTCGTCATCTCCACGTGGGAGTAGTCTGCAGGCTGGCCCCTGGAGGCGGCGTGTCTGGTGTCGCAGCACGAGACCAGACATTCACAGGTCATCCACGTGCAGCACGCAGCGCAGTCGGTCGCGCAGTCCGTGCAGCAGTCGCCGTTGCAGTCGCAGTCGCAGTCGCAGTGGCAATCCCCACAGTCGCCGCAGTCGCAGCCGCCGCAGTCACAGCCGTCACACATCGAACAGTATGATATCGCTCTTGGTCTCTCGAGCAGAGCCGAACCCAAAGAGAGAGCCCCACCCATTCGTAATTTACATAAAACTGAGAATACCACAGTGGGAGATGGGGTGGGGAGTTCCCAAAATTTGCAGAAACACGAGCTATCCGATTGCATATTCCCCAAAATCAATGCAGTACCGAGTGACTGCTGCATCTTGCGGAGTCCGACCTGCCGTGGGGTGGAAGCCTACACGCTCTTCTCGTACGCTGGCAGTACTGCCGGCTCTGCCGGCCACTCACTTGGCACTGTGACAACTTGTATTGGACGTGGGGTGCCTGGTGGTGTCGTGTACACGACGGAGGCCGCGCCTGGCTCCGGGTACTTCGGTCGCCGCGCACAGCAGAGACTTGGTACATCCCACGCATCGCAGCAGCAAATGGCCCAGATCGCGCAGCAGGAAAGGCTGCAATCACAACTCAGATCGTAGTCCTGGTGGATCGCGCCACTCATGGTATACAGTAGTGATTGATGTCGGTGGTCCGCTGGCTTTTCGGTAGTGAAGCCCTGTCCGCAACCGCTCTGCTCAAGCCGTGGGCTGTGTGTGCTTCAGTCAAGTATCAAGTGGATGAAACGGTGTTGGGTGCGGGTCCTGGGTGCAAAACTCAGCTGCCAGCCATCTCACTTCAGGAGCAAAGATGCTTCTCGCCATGGTCTCGTGGTCGTGAGTGATTGATGCACTGCGCTAGGAGCCAAGGGATCAAGGTTGAAGTTGTCATTATACAGTTGGTATTACTATATACGCGCCGAATGGCTTCCTCACAACGTCGTGAACTCGGGGCTTTTGTACGTTCCTTCTGCTGGATGCAGCGGCGGCGCCACGGGCACCGCTGTCACATACACTGAAGCACCGCCGGTCTTGTCCTTGACTTGCTTGTAGTCCGCTGGGTCTCCGGACTTGCCGTCACCTTGTCGCCTCTCACAGTAGGAGCAGCACACGTCGCATGCAGCGCACAAACAGCAACAGGAGGAGAAGTTGCAGCAGCACACGGTCGCGTCGTCCCCGCAGCAGTCGCAGCAGCACGCGAAGGCATCATCGGCTCCACAGCAGTCGCAGCCATTGCAGCCGCAGCCATCCAGGCCACAGTCACAACTCGTTAGCAGCATATCCATCGTCGTGTGAAGGCCCCAATATCCAGAGTGAGGAGCCTCTTGAGGAAGCTCACCAGCCACCAGACAGTTCCTCTGACGGACCTTCGCGATCTGGTCGGACGCCTCTGACCTAGAGGATGGTGAGCTATTCGTGGTGGCTCTTTTTGGGGGGTACCACACCAGCCGAGTACTATTCATCAACGTCGATACCTGCAGTACAGTCGCCCTTCTCAATCATATCGATGATAGCGCGTGTAGTCGTGGTTATCTCTAACGTTACGATGGACTCGCTTGGCGTACGGAGATTTCGCGCCAGGCTCGTGCCACGTGACGGGCACCGCTACGACTTGAATTGGCGGTGGGGTAGCCACTTCCATGTAGGCGTAGGTAGTTGGCTGTTTCCTGGTGCGCTTCCTAGTGCAGGAATCGCAACACGACACCACGCAGTCGAACGAAGCGACTACGCAGGCGAGGCAGTTATAGCAGCCTTGTACGACGTTGCAGCAGTCGGCCAGGCAGTCGCAGCACGCGCAGCAAGCACCGCAGTCGCAATCGCAATCACAGTCAGACATTTCGGCCTTAGTCTCTTGGTCTCTTGCTTCTTGGCGCTGTTGGCGGGTGCGTTTGGGTGCTTGTTCAGAAATGAAGCAAATGCTTACGATGTGCACGCATTCAAGCACTCGAAAGTGGTCCGTCTGCGACCATGTAATTGTTGCAAAGTTTCCAGCCTTTGCTGGAACTTGCGCGCACCAAAGCAATGCGCCGATGATCCCATGCCGCAATGGATACTATAGCGCACAATCCCATGAAAAAGCCACCCGCGGCGACTGTTCTCTGAACAATCATCATGAGGATCTGTATTGATCTGCCAGGAATTCCATCCAGCTCATTCGTGTATTGAATCTCATCACCTGAGTGACGAGGACGGCTCGGGAATCCAGCGCTTGTGTTCCCGCTACGCGGTATCCTTTATCAGTGCAAGGTCTCGTTGGTTTTGTTCCTCTTCCGCTCAAACTTGCATGACGTGCGACGGACTCGCGCCTGGCTCCGCCCACGCCACCGGTACGGCAACGACTTGTACCGGTGGCGATGCAGTAGTGTCTGCATCCGCTGGTTCGCTTCTGGAGTCTGTTTTGCTGTCACTCGCACAGCAGTCGTAGGCGCACCAGGCGATCATGCACCAGTCGCAGTTGCAGTCGTCGCAGCAGTCTCCGTCGCAGTCACAGTCCGAATCCACCATCTCGGTTTGTCTCGGTCTCTTGTTTCTGGTCGCGGCTTGTTCTGGAGATGCCTTCTTGCAGAATGAACCTGAAGTTGGCGTTGAGCTCACTGAGACCCGCCAGTGTGTGAGCAGGGCTCCGAGAAAATAATATACGGATCCTTACTACGGCAATTTTTCTATTATAATGCGGATTATTGTTTTCGAAGGCGGAAATACAATACAAAATTGCACCAATAATACCAAATAATCAAAATCATCATCCATTATATGGGCAAGGTCTGTTTTGGGGTGTTTTGGACTTCATATATCTCAAAAACAGAGT
>JAADXI010000716.1:0-15900 GCA_023337615.1 Pythium brachiatum | reverse complement strand
CCTGGGTCGTCAAGCTCTTCCCGTCGCTCAACATCAACGGCGTGTTCTTTCTGTTTGCGGCCACGTGCACGGGCGCTGGTATCTTCGTGTACTACTTCTGTCCAGAGACCAAGGGCATCATGCTCGAGGACATTGAAGTGTTGTTCCACCAGGGCGGCGAGAAGACCAAGCAGCCGCTGGCCGCCTCGCCCAAGTATGTCGAGGCCGAGACGCCGCTGCAGGTGGCCTAAGAAGCTCCAGTCTAGTGTAGGAACTGAGTTAGTCAGCTGGATGAGGTGACTCGTGAGCCGAGAGATAGATAGGCTTGGTGTTGTCTATAATTCTATTCAACTTTGCATCGCACAAACTCCTTCAAAGCCGTGCTGAAGACCTCCACAACCCAATGGCTGACTTACGAAGTGGTTGTCGTATCCTGCTATAGTCCCACAAAATAACCTCTGTAAACATATATATGGAGCGCACGAGCAGCCGCTTCACGCATCGCCAGCTCGGATCGCTCGTCGCCAAGCTGCAAGCACTTGTCCACTCGGTCATGAACGGTCTGGACAGCGGATCGCGCCATTCGACAACCCACGCACGGCGTCCGCCACCTCCACCAAGACGCTGGAAGTCGCGCCGACGTCTAATGCGTCTCCACGCAAACCCACACACCGTGCTTCCAGTGTGAGACGCTGCGTACGCGTATGCGCAGTCTGTCCGTCCGTGGGTGTGGTCTCTTGACTGGCCACCGACGCCGATGATGGGGAGAGACCGCAACCTGTCGAGAGCTCCGACGACCACGATGCCTGGAGACCCAGCCAGCGCCAGCGACAACGAGTACTCCGCTCATTCTGCGAATCCCAGTGATCCACGCAGAGCTAGCAACCCAAGCAACTTCTCCGGACGCCGCGACCAGCACCACCATGCTGTTCCACCTCCGCACCCTTCCCATCACCAGCGCCATCCCCGCGATGTTGGCGTCGGCCTCGTCTTCACTGGCGCTGCTGCTCGCCACCGTCCGCGCGGCCCTCGCGACTGCTGTCAAGTACGTGTACGCGTTCTTTGCAATGGGCGACGACGCGCCGCAGTCGACGGACGAGCGCGACGCCCAGCCGACCACGACGACCACGGCGCTTGATGCCACGGCCACAGCCGAACCAACCACGACGGCGATTGAGACCCAGTGTCGCCGCGTCCTCGCGGTCGAGATCGTGGAGAAGACCGCCTCGATCGAGTGTACCGGTATCGAGAGTTTGGTGGAGTCGTTTGATGTGCCACCGGATGTGGTCGAGAACGAATACACCGAGATCGTGGATCCGTTTTGCGGCAAGCAGATCCCCTGCAGCCTCCCACGAGCTTGCGATGCGTCGGACGATTCCGAGTCCTCGTCGGCGTCCACAACGTCGCTTACCGAAAGCAGCGACTCGGACTGTGAGGATTCCGACCGCGACGAAGATCGACTGGCTCAAGTTCCCGCGAAGTATGAGAGCGCTTCGCGGCCGCTCTTGTATCTGACGGAGCCGACTATGTTTGCTGATCCCCGCCGCCCTCGTCGTGACATCTACGCGCACATCAAGACGCGTACAGACTCCAACAACCACCGCCCGCACCCTGTGCCGTCGGATGAACGTGTACGCGAGGCGATGCGATTGCTGAAGGCCAAGAACCGCGCGTTTCGCCGCAAGCTCGCTGCGAAGAAGAGCTCGATTGGCCGTGCGAAAGTGGCTCCACTCCCGCTGGAAGACGCTGGGCGTGCTCGGCGTCTTGAAGACGAGCGGCTTGGTCGTGCCACACCAGACGTGAACGACACGAAGCTTGTGGAGGAGAATCAATCTCGAGCATCGCAAGAAAGTGGCGATAGCCAACGCCACGGTGGACACGAACCGCGCCACCCAAGTACAGGTTCCTCTGTCTGCTGATACGGACGGAGTCGAGCCACAAGAAGCGGCGTCTCATCTTGCAGCTACCCACACGGCTGCTGCAGTTGATGCCACGTCCGGATAATGCAAATATCCAGGCAGCCAACAGGACTTTCACGGCGCGACTGGGCTCGATGAGGCCACAGGATGTGGCCCCACAGACGCCGTCCCCCGTTGGTCCTGAGGCACTCGTGTGTGTGGGGGGGGGGTCCGAGACCTCGCCGCACTATCTGTGAGTTGGAGTTGACGTAGAAGTAGAATTGTTGTAGGAGTAGGAGAACAGAAACGTTGTGTGAGCAGCGCATATTCCTCCCCTGAGGGAGCGGAGTTGGTGGTGGTGGTGTCTGTCCGTGGTGTCTGCCCACAGGTTGAAGTCACTCTCAGATCAACTGAGTCCGATGGCCGTGCCTCGGGGATTGTTCAGTCTGTCTTTTGATTGGTCAAATGCTGTCTGATCCTCCATGTTTTGGCCAATCAGAGCGCATCGATATCGAAATTCCCCCCATAGAGTGCTTCCATCATGGAAGTTCCATGCTGGAAATCCGAGCGAGACCATGGGGAAACCTTCGCCAAGCCGTCGCTGGAGCCCTGGCTGTGCGTGCGAGCGCCTCGTACGATGGCGCGATGACGTCGGAGTGTATGGCTGCTACTTATGAATGCATGAATAAAGTTCTGCAACAACTTATATTCCTCTCAGAGACCCTAGCCTTGAGCGACATACAATACTATAATTACGAGGCTTATCCGTGCTTTCGTTTGATGGAAGTCTACTCCCCGGATAAACCTCCACAGTTCGATATTTAGTGTCAAAGAACAATCGACTTCAGGATGGTAACGAGGACGGGAGAAGCCATTAGTGCGGTGGCGACGCTCGGCGGTGGTAACTCGCGTAGACACCCACTGCTGCGCGTGCCGCTGGTGCATCAATATGAAGGCGGGGAGGACTTTTACGAGCGTGAGTGCTACAACAAGTTCTATTTGCTGATCGAGGGCCTGCTGCAGAGTGGGACCGAGTGTGTGACTGTGACGGGAACACCAGGTGAGTGAGGAAGTGAGGCACAGGCGTTGTGTCGTTGATGACGCTGACGCTGTTCGCGTATGGAACGCGACTTCTGTTCCTGCAGGCATTGGCAAGTCGGTGTTCTACGCGTACTTTGCCGCGCGCTATCTGAAGATCCACAAGGATGTGCGGATCATCGCGGAGGCTTCTATACGCAGTCGCACGAAAGTTGCGGTCCTTGGCGAAGGCAGAGACCCACTGTTCCCGACTCTCGGGGGCGACATGAATGAGTTTGCACACAGAGCTATCGAGCGAGCTGTGAAAGACGGGAAGCGACTGCTCCACTTGTGTGATGGGTCACCGCAACTGGACCAGCGCGACATTCAAAGCGTGGTGTTTCCGAGCCTGGACGAGGAGTGGCTCAAGTTGACGAAGAAGAAGAGACGCACCTACTACATGCCGCTGTGGACTTGTGAAGAGCTCCACGAGGCGGCGCGTGTGCTGGGTCTTCCACTGACCGAAGCCGAGATCGAAAGGCGTTTCGGTCTAGTGGGGGGGAACAGCGCGCTTCTGCTTACACACGGATCCAAAGGCGGTTACCGAAGAGATGGAAGCTATTTGGGAAGAGGTCGCAGCGATTTGTAGTCTGGCGGAGCTAAAAGAGCTCATCATGGGATGCGAAACGAGCGAAATGCGCCACCAACTGCTGCGCTACGAGCCTTGCGACGGATTGATGGCGCTCACGTTAACTGGCTTTGCGTCTCCGTTTGTGGAAGAGAAGCTCGCAGCGCGCATGGTGACGTTGCACTGGACGGACAGGAAGGAGATCAGGGCGTGGCTGGCTACGGTTCCAATGGCCGCCAGTTTGCTGGGGCGGATTTTCGAGAGCGAAACGCATAACGCATTGCGGGACCGCCGCCGTTTGGAGCTTCATTCGTTGGTGGACGCTGCGTCGAAAGCTACGAGTACGGTTACGGAGACTGTGGTGATGGACGCGACCGAAGACAGGCGTGCCGCGAAGGAAGTCGTGACGGAGTGCGCCACTCGTGGGCAGTACCAGAAGATTGCGTGGGACTTGATCGACGGTTTCTTTACTCTCCCGACGCTGGGCGTGCCTGTCACTGGAAACAAAGTCGCGCTGTGGAACGAGCGTCGGAAGAATCGGCTTCTGCTCTTTCAAACGTCCGTGTCATTGATGTCTGACGTGAACGTCGCTCCACCGTCTTGGCATGCTGGAGAGTGTGGCACGAAACACGAACCGCGCCGCCTTGGTTTTCGTGGTGCCTCGAGAGGATGTGCGACGATTCCGACACCAGAAAATCACGCACACCGAACTCAAGGACAGCGACAGCATCAGCACCATCAGTGGTATGGGAGCGGAGACGGTGACGACGCTCAAGACCACGTACCGGATCGAGACGATCCAGGACCTGCGAAAGAAGATGGCGTTGTTTGACCAGAAGAAGCTCACGATCCGAGCAGGCGACGACGCGGTGCGGAGCAACGCGTACGTGTGCGGATTGGCACTCGGACTCGGCTCTCGCAGCGTCAATTACAGCAACGTGGTGGCGAGGATCCCGCAGTTCGTGTGCACTTGGGAGCAGACACCAGCCGAAAGTAAGAATGTGTTGAACTCGACTGTCGGTCGTCTCGAGAAAGAAAACACAGCGCTGGAGCAGGAGATCACACCCCTTCAGGAGGAGAACGCAGCGCTGAAGCAGCAACTAGCCAGATCAAACCTCCGCACGCGGCGTACATGAGCTCCTCACAAGTCCACACATTTTAGGTAAAAAATCGCGGACAAGAAGCGGTTCGTTAGCTTCAATTTGCCGATCTCCGATCGCCGCGCCGCGTGGCGTACGAGAATATTTGCTAACCGGTGCAACAGGTGCAGGCCACAGCCGCCAACCCAATGTTCAGGCCCGATGCTCCCTTGCGCTGGGTGGACACGTTTAGTCGTGGACCACTTCTCCAACATACCCATGTTTGGGACATCAAACTCCCACTAGGATAGATACTACGCAGTACTTCACAGTCAGAATGCGTATATTTACTAAATTCTCGCCACAAGATTCACTTACGCAAGAATCTGGAAGCCTGCCGCTGCTTAGTAGTGGCGCGTGAAGACCGGCGTCTCGATGACCTGGCCCTGGTTGTTGTACACGTAGTAGGTGACGACCATGGTGCGCGAGCCGACCGTGATGTCGAACGTGGCGTAGCCATACTTCTTCTTGAAGTACACGGTCTCAGCGGCCGTGCCCGGGCCCACTTCCGTCTCGTTCATGGTACGGCCGCCACCGCCGAACATGAAGTAGTCCTTGTTGGCAGCACGCAGGTACTGCATGTCGTGTTCGTGGCCGCACAGGTACGCCTTGACCTTGTCCGAGCTCTCGATCATGTTACGTAGCTTGACCATGGGCGCGTCCTTGTTGTCGCCACGCTTGGCAGCCGAGTACAAGTGGTGGTGGCCAGCAGCCAGCACGAACTCGGCCTTTGGGTCGCTGTACTGCTGCGCCGCCCAGTCAAATTCCTCGGTCGTGTTGATGGTCATGGTGTCCACGACCGCGATCTTGAACTGCTTGTTGTTGGGCACGGTCGCGTCGATGCTGTAGTACTTGCTGGGCATGATCCAGTACTTGGCGCCGGCTTCCTGGCTCTTGCCGTAGTCGATCTGCGACTGCGCGTTGCCGTACCAGTCGTGGTTGCCCATGAACGAGATCCACGGCAGCGTCAGGTTGCTGCCGATCTGCCAGCGGTCCACCCACGTGGAGCGCCACAGCTCGTCGGTCGTATTGGTCACGCCGTTCTTGTAGAAGTTGTCGCCCACCGCGAAGATGAAGTCGAACGTGTTGGTCTTGGCCTGCGCGATCACGCCGTCGCGCACGCCCAGCACGTACGGCGCGATGAACTCCTCGCCCCAGTCGCCCAGACCGATGAAGCGCACGCGGTCCGTGGTTGGACAGTTGAGCTTGATGTTGTGCTCGTCCGTCGGGTTCACCGTGATCGAGCACTTGGGCTTGCCGCCATTGCCTCCCTGACCCTGGCCACCCTGGCCGCCCTGCTGGCCTCCTTGTCCTGAGCCGGGCTTGGGCGAGTACGGCGGCTTGGTCGTCGCGACAGGCTTGGTCGCCACAGGCGTCGCCGTCGTAGGGGAAGGCGTCACAGTCGTAGGCGCTGGCGTCGCGAGCCACGGGAACATCGGCTCGCTGATCGGCAGGTTGTTCTTCTTGGCGAACGACGTGATCACGTCCTCGACCTGGTGGAGCGTGTTGGCCCACTCCTGCTGGAGCTTCGGGTCGATCGTCGCCGGCGCGGACGCGGTCTGGGTGTCACTCACAGCGCTGGAGGAGACGAGCGCGGCCAGCACCACGCAGGCGAAGGTCTTGGCGCCGAACATCGTGGTGTAGTTACGGAAGGAGTTGCGGCGTCGACTAAGCGGATTGAAGACTGAAAGGCGCTCCCGTTCCGTGGGTCTCCCACATCTGGTTCGTATTCTGTGGGTCATTCCACAGCACCGCCGCACTGTGTGGTGCTGCAGTATGGTGCGTTTGATGAGCAATGGGCTGTGGACTAAAGGGGTGCTGAAGATTCGTCTCAAGTGGATCCGCTTCAACAAAGTGGACGCGGGAGATTCAGAAATGCACTGGCTATGTGCGATTCGGTGACGTGCACAGCAGACAGGACGCTCATGTACCATTAATAAAGTGGATTGGTGTTCTAAGTTGACTATTGTAGTTATATAGTAGCATCTTGGGGGTCCATCAGCAGCTCCGCTTTGAATCTTTCTCCACTCGCACTGGGGAGTTGACTGCGGCGACTTTGGACTCTGCCGTAGTGAGAGCACCCACCCAGATTTGGCAGAGCGTTGTTGCCAGCCACGGTGGCATGCTCATCGCACGACGCATCGCACAGGGCAAGGTGCGATGCGTTGATGTCTATGGGATCCGTGCGATTGGGAGGGTGCACGGAGACCAGTACTACCATTCAGTACTCTACTGGGCAGGGTTCTCTTTCCTAGTACAGTACTGTACTGTACAGTACACCGACGGAATTCTGCAGTGTTTGTGCGTGAGTTCCTGCGTGAGTCGCCTTCGTCGACGGCAGTTCGGAACTGCCACCGTGACTAATTGGCCGAGAAGCGCTGTCAGTCAGCCGCTTGAACCTGGTTACATCCCTACTTTCATCCAATCACAACATCCTGTCTACCTTTCTATCCAATCATATCGCCTTCCGTACCCATTACTCACCCTTGCGGTTGCGATTTCCACCAATCCCAAACGCCTCCGTTGTGATGGGAGCAGCTCCGAAACACCCGGAATGCCAACAATAATACCTTCGAAGGATGGAACGCGCCTCTCCAGCGCCGCCTTTCTCGTCGCCATTCTCCATCCACAGATCCACATCGCCAGCATGCCGCCTCGCCTACTAGTGCTCTCCATGCTTCTGGCGCTCTGCTGCTGCGGCCTCTGGGCGTCTCCTGTGGACGCTGTGGACGCCACGACCAGCGCGTCGCTCGTGCGCATTCCACTCGAAAACTTCGACCAAATGCAGTTCTTCGCGACCGTGTACGTGGGCGGACAGCCCTTCCGCGTGATCTTCGACACGGGATCCAGCGATGTGTGGGTGCCCAGTGCGTCCTGTCGAGCGTGCGCAGGTTTCCATCGATACCACACCAACACAACCACAGTGGAAGACGATGAGGAAGAGACTGGTACATTGGGCGACTTTGAACTCCAGTACGGAAGCGGTAGCGTCAAGGGCCACGTCGCACGGGATATGCTGTACCTGGGCGACGGACTGAAGCTCCACGACATGCAGATCGGCAGTGTCACCGAGCAAGGACAGGAGATCCAACGGTTCTTAACGGAAGGCATCGTGGGGCTCGCCATGGCGCCGCTAGCACGAGTCTCCACACCGAGTCTGCTGGAGATGTTGCGCGACAGTGACGCGTACACACTGCCGCTGGTGTTCTCGCTGTACATCAGTCCGTTCCCAGCAGCGGTGCCTGCTTCCCAGCTCATCTTTGGCGGTGTGGACGACGCGCTGGCGGGACACGACGCCTCGTGGCATCGCTATCCAGTGGTAGGCGACCCATTCGCCAGTGCGTTCGGCTTCTGGTCGCTTTATCTCCACGAGATGAGCATTATAGAAGGTGATCAAGCGCCTCAAGTGATCCTACGCAGCTCGCCAGTGTCCATTGCAGACGAAGAAGAGGCGCCAGCACAGACTGTGATTGTGGACTCGGGCACATCGCTGATTCTGCTTCCCGCCGCTGCGTATGAAGCCACGATCCAAGTCATTCAACGGCATCTCGGCACGCGATTCCGCAGTCACTCGCAGCGAAGCGGCGGCTACTCGTGCCGCAACTGTGAACACCGCGACTTTCCTCCAATTGCATTCGCCTTTGGCCCAGCGCTCGCTGTTGTGGGGGATGTCGACAACAGTCAGCGGTTTGTGCTGCAAGGATTCGACTACGTGCGCTGTGAGAACCGCGTGTGTACGCCGCAGTTGGACGTGTCAGTCTCCGACATTGTGATCCTGGGTGATGTATTCTTGCGTGCGTACTACACAGTGTTTGACTACGAGAATAAGCAGATCGGCTTTGCGTGTCCGTTGGGCTCGTGCGATGGCGGAATCAAACCGCCACTCGCACTCAACACCGGCTACGCGCAGCTCACAGAGCTGGGGACCGTGTACGTGCGGTCGTCTCTGTTTGTGGGCTTGGCCATGGCCTCGCTATGGCTGGTGTCCCAGCTCCACGCACGGTTGTCCGTCTTTCTCCACGGCTCACGCCATCGAAACTACAGACGCAGTGGCGTCAAACGCCAGCAAAGTTCACTAGAGACGATCGCTGAGGAGCAGGACGAGACCGTCAGTGAGACCGCCACCTCAAGCGTGGAGAAGTCCACGACTTGTGGGAAGGCAGGAACCAACTATGCCAACTGCTCGCGGCCAGCATCAGCGTAGAGACCACACCGAGAAGCCGCAAGGCGCCTATTTATCGTCTGTACACTACGCGTCAGTAAATCATCATTACACAATCATCAGAGACCAGGTATCCGATTCTTCCTCAGAATGCGCACCTACTATCCGCTGCCTTCCATCAAGTGGGCCCACACAGGCCTCTATCCAAACTCTGTAGACCACACCACTCCATTCCTTCATTTCGAGCCAAGCCCACGATGGCCGAGCCGCCCCCAGCAAAGAAGCCTACGATGGTTGACGCCCCAAACGAGACGCAGCAAGAGGTCAGCGCTGTGGAGACGACGAGTGCCAACGAGTCGCGCAAACACCGACTCCTGCGCGTGCCGTTCGAGTATCCGTACAAAGGCGGCCAGTTCTTTTACGAACGCGAGTGCTACGCCACGTACTACGAGCTGGTCGAGGGCCTGCTGCAGAACGGCAGCACGTGCGTGACTATAACGGGAACACCAGGTGCGGGAACGCGCATATTAAACTACGTGCTTACGATCTCTGACTGACGATATTGTCGATGCAGGTATTGGCAAGTCGGTGTTCTACGCCTACTTTGCGCAGCGCTATATCAGCAACCACAAGAACGTGCGCGTCATTGCAGCGGCTTCCTCTCCATACGGACTCACGCAAGCCGCCATCTTTAGCGAAGAGCAAATCGCAATGCATTCGACTGTGGGCGACGACGTCCAGACCATGATTGACAAGGCTACGCGACAAGCCATGGACGACAATAAGCCGCTGCTCCAGTTGTGGGGCGGACCACCCACAATGCGTGAGGCGTACGGCCAAACTGTGGTGTTCACTAGCCCCGACGAAGCATGGCTCTGGTTCGCGGACAAGCTCGGGGACGTCTACTACATGCCGCTGTGGACGACTCCAGAGCTCCACGAGGCGGCGCGCGTGCTTGAACTTCCGATACAACCACGCGAGATCGACGAGCGGTTCCGAACATTCGGAGGCACGGCGCGCTACTGTTTGCATCCAGATCCAGAGGAGGTTACGAGAGTGGAGACAGCGATTAGTGCCGCGATCATAGGGGTCAGCACTCGGAAGCACTTGAAACAAGTGCTTCGTGGACCCGAAACGCACCCAATTCGTGATCATCTTGTGCACTACAAGCCCGGTGACGACAGGGAAACGATGGTGGTCAAATCCACAGTACTTGCATCTCCGTTTGTGGAAGAGAGCCTGGCGGCTCGCGTACTGAGCTGGGGCTCGTGGGACAAACTGAGAACCCGCGAGTGGCTCCGTGGAATTGAGTGGGCAACAGGGCTGCATCAGCGGATCTTCGAGCGTGAAACGTACGACGCACTGCGCCACTGCTCTCGACTGCAGCTTGAGCCGTTGGCGGACGCTACCTCCGCGGCTGCAGCTACTCGCACGGAGACTTTAACCATCAAGACGAGTGGCGACTCACATACTGCGCTTCAGGAGACGCCCTTGTCCGACTGGCAGTCGCTCCACGGGTTCTTCTTCCTCGCTGGGCCTGAGCAGAATCCACTGGTGCTCTTCCAGCCAACTGCGTCGATGGCGCCCGGTGTCGACGCTGTTGAGGTTGTGGGTGTGCTGCACCACCTCGGCTGGCTGGAGAGCGTGGCCCAGAATCCGGAGCGTGCTGCGCTGGCCTTCGTGGTGCCGCGGGAGGATATCGGAACATTCACACACCAGAAGATCACGCGGATCAACGTCAAGCGTGACGACAGGATCACTGCCATCCACGGCATCAGAGAGGAGACGGCCAAGTCGCTTGAGGAGGGTTATAACATCAAGGGCGTCAACTACTGGGATCTGGTGGCGAAGATCCCGCAGTACGTGTGCACGTGGGAGGAGCCGCCAGAGGAAAGCAACAATGTACTCAAGCGGACGCTCCGCCGGCTCCAAGAAGACAACGCTGTGCTCAAGCAGCAAGTAAGTAAGCCGATCTCAACGCGCATGTTGAAGTGGTCGTCTGAGTCTGATGATCTTTCTGAATCCGCTGAGCTCTAGATCTGATCCTTCCACCCTTCTTCTTTCCTCTTCCTTGCGACTGTTCGACCCGCTTCTTCGGCTTGCTGCAGCATCCCACATTCATTATAACAGGTCTCATTCACCGTCTTCTGCATGGAAACGCCTGAGCAGGGTGCGCTTATGTATTCGCTCTCGCAGGTTCTCCTCCAGCGTAACCACCCGCAGGCGGTGCGCTAAATGAGACCGTCGTCTCCCTTGCTCTTCGCTAGCGTGGCTTCATTTCCCTTCCTGCGGTGCCTCGCTCTCCGCCTCCACCCACTCAACTCCCACAGCACACCATGGGCAAGACGTCGCTCGCTATGACCCCAGAGCTGCCTGGCCTCAAGTCGCTCGAGACCGCGAGCCCTGCAGGCGCCTTCGTCTCGGTGTTCACACCAACAGACCAAAGCGCCGAGCCACGCACTGAAGATGTGGACGTGAACGGCATCAAACTGGGTGCGTGGAGCTCGCCGCTCAAGCCCACGAACTGCAAGACGCTGCTGCGCTCGCCCTACTTCTGGATGGTGAGCTGCTGTCCGTGCGTGCCCGTGGCGCAGCTCGACGTTCGCCTCAGTGGTGTCAGCTACCGCCGCGCGCTGCTGCGCCAGGCGTTCGCATACACCGTGTTTGTGGCGTTTGTTGTAGCCAACTGCGCGACGCTCGTGCGCGTGTTCAAGGGCGAGCCGCTGATCTGCACGCAGCTCTTTTTGCTGGTGTGTCTGGTTGCCACGGCCGCGTTAGTGTCGCGTCGCATTGGCCAGATGCGAACGGAGGTCCGTGCGCGCTACCAGATCGACGGCAGCGAGAAGGACGACCAGTGCGTGGCGCTGTTCCAGACCAGCCGCGCGATCCGCCAGCTAGGACACCACCTCCAGTGCGACCGCGCCGTGTTCACGCGCGCGCCCACGACGCTCCAGGCCTACCAGGTGTAAGGCCTTCAGCAGAGAAGCGTCTCCTCGTGAGTACTGTGTACCGAGGTGGGAGGAGCGTCTGTCCGTCGTTGGTGGGTTCTGATAAATGAATGAATATGAATGATTACATTGCATTGCATAGAGAACCTGCTTGCTTGCGTTCTTCAGTGTGCTTGGAGCGTTAGGCCACGATGATCTTCTCAACGCGTGAGCGGATTTCCTCCACCTCCTCGTCCTCCTCCTCGTCCTCCTCGCGGCTCCCGACGCGTTCCCATGTCCACATATCGTGTCTGTACGCCTGCATCTCTTCCACCTGCCGTGCCATCGTGTCCAGCTCCCACACGCGGCCCGCGTGCACTGCGCAGCACCACGTTGCGTCTGTCGCGGCGGATAGCGTTCTCCGTCGCGTGGTTGGTGGTTGTAGCATTGTTTCTTGGACTTTGAGTGGACGCTTGGCGCTCTTGGTGTGAAGCCGTTC
Organism: Pythium brachiatum; assembly: GCA_023337615.1. NCBI lineage: Eukaryota > Oomycota > Peronosporomycetes > Pythiales > Pythiaceae > Pythium > Pythium brachiatum. The sequence goes on along the minus strand of JAADXI010000716.1, from coordinate 3,651 downwards.
TTCTCTTAGACCCCAGCGTAGTATCATACTAACGGAGAGTACAGTAGCGCCGGCACATGCTAGCATTCAACCATTCACTATGTATCCGTACTACTGTAGTATTGCATGGTTTGTCTACGTATGTAGCCAGAACGCGAGCTTCAGGCCTCGACGACCTTGTCAATGCATGTGCTGATGTCCTGGATCTCGTACTCTTCAAATTCGCGGTTCATTAGACGTGCCATTGTCCCCATGTCCTGCGCGTAGATCTGCAGCTCTTCCACACGCAGCGCCAAGGTGTCGAGCTTGCGCAAGCAGTCGCCGTGGGCGGCGCCAGCAGCGACGAAGTGTCCACGCAGTTGCGCGATGCGGTCAGCGACCATGGTGAGCTTCCTGTCGGCCTTGCGGGAGACCCAGCGGCGGACGGCGCTCGAGTTCGCGTCGCTGGGCGCGGCGGCCGAGTTGAGCATTGCGCTGCTTCGAGGCGACGCCTTGATGTGTGTCAGTTGTGAGCCCAAGAGCCTGCCTCCCTCCAAAGCATTCGCCTAGTTTATGGTGGGCCACACCACACGCCCTACGCTAACATGACCAAATTCCACTTCATCATACTGAGGCTCTGATACTGAACAGGAAGGACTCAATGCTGGCAGCAGCAGCCAGAGGACACGCCGCGACTCTCGCTTGTTCCCACCGAGAGTGTGATAACATCAAGCCACGTTTTCGCAACGGTATGTAACTACTTCTGGCCGAATCCCAAACACGTCTCCCACGTTTGCTGCGGGGGCAGCCACTTGAACGAGGCGTTGGTGAGCTTGAACGCTTGCAATGTCTTGAAGATGTATCTGGTCTGCTTCACATCTTCCTCCGTGTCTTCTCGAACGTAGCGAGAGACCACGACCCCGGGATACTGACGGATCACGTTCTCCAGCGACTCGCACAGCCACGTGAAGATCTCCCACAGAAACGCCACGTGCTCCTCACTTGCCGAGTGGCCTTGCAACGCTTCCAGGTGCAGTATCGGGTGGTGGGTCTCGTGGTCTCTTCCTACCATGAGGCGGCAGGCATGCAACAGCTCCTTCTGCGTGTACATGATCCAATCCGGACCAATGTCGCGCTTGTAGAACGGCGAGTAGCTGGCGATCACCACGTGGTCAAACAGTGTGTCCGGAAAGTTGTTCACGAACTGGAACTCAAAGTGCACGCGCACCGCCACATCTTCTCGGTGGATGCCGCGTCCAAACCGCAAGTCGCCGCCGCCAAACATCCAGAACGCACTCGTGTTGGTCTTCCAGTACGCCGGTACGATGAGGTCCGAGTCGAACGCCATGTCCCCCGCTGTCGGATACACCAAGTGGAAGTGCTGTAGCACGCGCTTCATGGACAGCATACTGCGTGTGCCATTGAGATGCCGCCAGAACGGGAGCCCCTTGAGCGTGTGGTGGGTCATCACTTCACCTGTGTGGTTGTGGTCGAACACATCCCGCACCAAGTCGATCATCAGCATGGGGTCCAGTATGATCGTGTTCTGGAGCAGGGCGTCATCGATCGTGTCGTACCAAAGCACGTCCCCGAGATCACGGAGCGTCACCAGGATCGTACGACAGGTGCGCTCGTCCAAGTACGGCTCCTGGTAGTCGGTTTGCTCTTCTTGTTTGGATGCTGACTGGTCCAGCGCGCCGTGCTGGATCGGCTTCGAGATCGTACTCACGAGCACTGCGATGAGCTCCTCAACCGCGCGAAAGGTTGAGGCGATTCGCGTGTCTGTTGCTGCTACCTTTGCCTCCGCACGCATCTGCAAGACAGCCTTGAGCACGAGTGAGAACTTGTCTGGCATCGGAAAGCTCCGGCCACTCTGCTTGATCACATTTTGAATCTCCACCTTGAAGGCACTGACGTACTCCACAGTCACACAGCTCGTCACGATGATGCGCACGCTGGCCTTCTTGTCCATTCTTGCCAGCCGAGGATCTCCGAGATGAGTGATTGGCAACTGGGCAGTGGGGTCGGATGGGTCCTGCGAAGGCGAGAGCTGTCGGTGCTCCATCTCGCTCTTCATCGCGTCAATGATCACCTCCACGTTCTCCATCCGTCGTCGCAGATCCGCCACCGCGCCTTCTTCGCCTTCCAAATCCGCCTCTATAACTCGGTCTTTCTTGGTCGCCACAAACACAAACTCTGCGTCCTTTTGGCGTGCACAGATCACGCGGATCCACCGCAAGATTCTCGTGTCCACGAACTCGTTCATCCACCGGTCGGACTCGGACTCGGTGTCCGTCATGAGGTGTGCTTGCATGCGGGCCGTCACGTAAGACTCGAGATCGATACACACAATGTACACCGTGCGCGCTGAAAAGAACAGCGAGTGCGCGACTTGGTAGGCGTCTTGGCCCGCAAAGTCCCAGAACGTGACGTCGTGGGTCTTGCGTGTCAGCGCGTCGATCTGCTCATCAAAGGCCAACTGGAAATGGTCAATGCCGATCGTGCGGTCATCTGGATGAATGAGCGAGGGCTCTTGAGTGGTCAACGATTTGATCAGACTGGTCTTGCCCCAGTTGCTGGGTCCGACGACACAGATCTTGCGCCGAAACTTCACATCTCGCGATGCTGCGATTTCGTTGATGTAGATCGTCGTGGCCGCCACGCCGTTCACGACTTGTTCAACTGGAACGTCCGCGAACGGGATGCGTAGCGTGTGCTCTTTCGTCCAGCGTTCAACGCAGGCACGAATAGCAGGCGCTTCTTGTCGCCACTGATCGCCTTTCGTGCACACTGGTGGTTGATCCCCCATGGACGATGGCCACGCCGTGACCAGTTGGGCGATGTCGTCGCAAGTTGGATCCCACTGGCTTCCCGACTCAACGAGCAGCTGCAGCGTTCTCAGAGCTTCCACCGAGCAGCCTTCTTGCCAAACACGGAAGAGCACCAAGTGGATCGCGTGGTAGCCGTCCTAACGATTAATAATATGTCTAGTTCGATGATAGGAAGCTCCACCCACACAAACAGCAGAGAAAAAATGCGACGTACGTTGTCGACTGCGGTTGCGTGGCTGCCTACTTGTGCAAGAAGCACGCTTGCGACTGCGTGGCGCAGAGCAGCGAATGCCATGGAAAGCGGAGACCAGCCATTCTATCACACAAAGGTCAGCCACGATCCTTCGTCTCGTGAATTGGAATGCGTGCGGACTCACCGTATCCACTGCATTTGAATCAGCACCTGCGGCAAGAAGACATTGCGCCATGGCTGCTGTTCGTGCACAGTGCAGCGGTGTCTGCCCAGCCTAGACAAGTTGGTGAAGGCCAAATCGCCGTCAGAAACATCGTCCAAAGTAGTATGATGATGCTATAGAAAGGTATGGCGAGCGTACCTCATTCATCGCACTCACGTCAGCGCGGGCGTCAAGCAGTAGGTGCACGATCTCCGTGCGACCATTGTCGACCGCAAAATGGAGAGGCGTCCTTCCAATCTACAGAACATCAAACAGCGCCACCTTGTTACGTGAATCAATCACCCTCGGACAAAAATCCAGCACCGGGAACTAACCTCGTCCACCTTCTCGACGTCAGCTTGAGCTTCAAGCAGTCGATTCACGAAACCAGTGTGGCCTTTGTCGATCGCGAGATGGAGCGGTGTCCATCCATTCTACACCCAACAAAGAGACAGCGACACGCCAAT
>JAADXI010000715.1:0-15912 GCA_023337615.1 Pythium brachiatum | reverse complement strand
CATGGATGCGAGTCGTCGTGTAGTCCCAACAGAGGCGTCGAGGCGCACAGCGTTCCTTCCCTCAAGTGTCCATTTCCAACAGATACTTAGCTAAAAAAGTAGGCGGCGCGCCACGATCTGGTAGGTTTTCCTTCACACCAGCCACGCACGCGGTCCACGTCCACCCACTGCACAGACCAGAGTCTGGCAAGCGGAAGAGGCTCGTGCCATGGCCAGTCGACAACAGGCTGTAGGTTCGTTCTCCAACACGGCAGCAAAAGCAGCAGCGCGGCTTGCAGCTTGGTCTCTCGGAGGCCGAGCGCTTACAAGCCGAGCTTGGTGCGGCGCCAGTGACGACGCTTGGCGTTGTACTTGATGGTGTTGCCCGTGCGGAGACGGATCCACTGTGGGATCGGACGGTTCTGCTTCAGCTTCTTGCAGAGCGTCTGCTTGGTACGGAACGACTTTTGCGAAGGCTGATAGTAGAGCAACAGACATATAAGTCAGTCGGCTGGATCATACACTCCTCCGTCGCGGCTTGCAGTGTCCTCTAGACAGCACACGCGCCACGCAGCAGCCACCGCAAGCGTCAATTGTATCTCTCTGTATCTCTCGCGGTCTCCATCGATTCTCCTCCCTCTCCAGCGCGATGCATCCACGCTGTAACGACCAGAGTTGTACACGTCTCCATCGCTGGTACATTGCGCTCCAATCGCTGCTGTTTCTCGCTGGTTTTCCGTGCAGTAACCACTGCATTTCCCTCCTATTCTCGCGTCGCTCGGCTGTGGTAGTGGCTCGCTTTTCACGACGCTACTGGCACGAAGAGATACAGAGAGACGCGGCGCTTCCGATGGACCTCATGGCTGCATGGGTGGTGTCCGCTAGAGGCAGCTACAGGCCGCGCAACATGCGCGCGACGTACCATTTTCGAAGAGCTTGGTGCTGTTGACGCCAATGAGGAAAATTACAACCACCGCTTCCAGTTGCGAAGCTGCTCAGGTCCAGAGCAGTGGGGGCCAACCAGCCAGCCACGGCCGATGGGTAGGGGGCTGGTATTTGGGACTCTCACAGTACTTCCGTGTCACTGGTAGCCCTAACCAACGATTACACGTATTTACGTGGCAGGTGTAATTAGTGTGGACCACTGTGGACTCAGATTATGTACCCACCGATTCCTGAGGGGACAGTCCTCTAATCAGGTAGATATCATGTTCTGAGTCGAGCCTGTGGTCAGTCGTTTTCGCTTTTGGCGGCGTCAGGCAGACGAACGACGGGACTGACGGAAGGAAGAAGGAGAACGAGGAAGAGAAGCGAGAAGGAAGTGAGCGAACGCACGCCGCAGCTGCGTTTAAGAGCCACGGACGCTGCGAGTATTCAGGTATGTGCATGTTCTTCCTCTCCATTGTATTCTCCATGCGGCGCCGGGCTGCTCGTGGCACTGCAGGCTCTGGAAGCGCAGTCGATCATGAGATATTCGCTGTGCAACACGCCCACTGACTTGGATTCATTGTGCACTTCTTCTACTAGTACAATGTCTGATGCGGAGATCCACGAGCAGCAGCAAGACGCCGAGAATGAACGCCGCGACAGCGTCACCAGCAGCACGCGCGGCCCGGGCAAGTCGCGGCCGTCGTCGGGCAGCAGCTTCGACGGCAACAGCAGCCTCCACAGCTTCAACGGCGGCCGCCGCACATCCATTTTCAGCCGCATGTCCAGCTCCCTAAGCAACAACGGCGCTTCTGGTGGAGCTGGCGGACTGCGCGACACGTTCTTCGGCAAATCGCGGCCGGATCCGCTCGAACAATCTTCCCACAACGAGTTCAATCTCACTGTGATTGATGAAGAAGGACTCATGTCCAAGCCCAGCCAGGAGATCATCGTGCCTCAGATACGCGGCCTGTGCAGCGGCGTGCGCACGTGGTCGCCGGCCGGCTGGATCGTCGTGGGCATCGCCGTGGTCGTGGTGCTCGCCACATTCACTGCGACGCTGCTATCGCCCACGCTGCCTGGGTACGACATTGATCCAGGACTCGTGCTCGGCTCACTGCAGACGCTGGTGCTGTGCACAGTCGTGTTCATCACGTACCACGGCGTGCATATCTTCCAGGCGCACCCGAACCCGATCATTCTGTACAAGTGCGTGATCGATATTCTGCTGGCCACGCGCTTCCTGTTGGATCCATGGCTGCTACGTATGGGCGTCTACCAGTTCGAAGTACACTCAAGCTGTTCGCTGCTGTCCGGTGTCACGCAGTTTCTCTACTTGTCCAGCGACTGCTGGTACTTCGCGCTCATCGTCGACCTGTACAAGTCGCTCACGAACCCGTTCACGAGCGTGGAGGCAGACCGCAAGAAGTATATCGTGGCCGTGTGCTTCGTCGGGTTGCTGTCTGCCGTGCTGGTGAGCTCCGTGAAGGACTTCCACGGCTTGGCGGATGGCAATTATTGCTGGACGAACCGTGGCAAGTCGTGCGACGAGACAACAGCATCGTGCGACCGCAACTTCTGGCGCCTTAACGTGGCTAGTTGGACGGTGTTCTACGACTGGATGATCGTGTTTTACCTCTCGGGTATCGCGGTGTTGGTGTACGGCGTCAAGCGACTGCGTACTGGACTGAAGCTCACGCTGGACTCGCGTCGGGAGATGCTGCGGAACTCGGCCATCTCTATCATGAGCTTCACGGCGTACTGGACCATCGCCTTCACACTCTACGCACTCAGCTTTTCAGCGCGTTCGGTGTACCACAAAGAGGAAGGACACGACCTGTCAACCATGTCGCCCAGCAAGGTCTTCCGATCGTACAGCTACACTCTTGCTGGCCGTGGCGTCGTGGATTACTTTGTGTGGTTCATGATCAACCAGCCATCGCTCATGAAGGCCCACTGGCTCAAGTTTTCGTCCGAGTCGGCCGACAAGAAGTTCAGCGCACAGCTCAACGAGTCGCTGCAGCGCGAGCTTATCTTCTTCACGATCGAAGGCATGACGAAGGCCGTCCAGCACGCAGATGAGGAGCTTGTCTACAAGCGTGGCCGCTCACCAACACAGGAGCTCGTGCTCAAAGGCGTGCCCGAAGAAGAAGAGAAGCACGAGGACGAGGACGAAGACACGCACTTTGAAATACCGGATGGGGTGCCGGTGATGAACCTGAGCCCCTCTCCAAGTGACGCCGGGTCAAATCGCCCTTCCTCAAGCTCAGCGAAGGGGCCAAAGAACCCGAGGAACTCCAGCTCGCCCTCATCAGTCCGTGATGGTGGACGTCGAAGCTTCTTGACGATGATGGGCTTCGCACGCACAAACGAAGAAACCGATAGCGGTCTACCGGGACTGAAGCTTCCTATTGAGGCGCTCCCTCCACCGTCAAGCTATGCTACGGGGCAGAAGATCAGATTCACGCCCTACAAGGCCGAGGCGTTTGCGGAGCTGCGTTCGGCTCATGGCATCAAGACGGAGGCGTTTCTCAAGTCGTTTGAAGCCAGTACGAAGCCCAGCATCAGTGAAGGCGCCAGCGGCGCATTCATGTTCTTCAGCGGCGACAAGAAGTTCATTGTCAAGTCGTTAGTCGAAGAAGAATGTCGATTCCTGTGCGACATCGCCGAAGAGTACGCCGAGTATCTGATCAAGAACCCCGGGTCGTTTATCACCAAGTTCTACGGCTGCTTCAAGATCACGTTGTACGAGAAGAAGTTTTACTTTGTCGTGATGGAGAACCTGTTCGACGTGATGGAGCAGGGCGTGGCCATCCACCACCGGTATGACATCAAGGGCTCGTGGGTGAACCGCAGCTACAAGCGTCCACGTCGTGGTGCCAAGGTCAAGTGCCGCCACTGCTCGATGCAGTTCAAGTACGGCGCCAACAAGAGAGTGCTGCAGTGTCCCAACGTCGTAGGGCTCCACGAGCCAAACGTTGTGCTCAAGGACAACGACCTCCGCACGCGCATGCGCATCGGCAGTGAGCAGGGCAAGCAATTGTACGAGAACTTGCGTGAAGACTCGCTGTTTCTGTGTAGTCTAGGGATCATGGACTACAGTCTGCTCATGGGCGTGACCGACATCGAGTTCCTGGTGGATCCACCGCCTCCGCAGAGCCTCGAAAGTGAGGAGAGCGTATACGAGCGACGCAACACCGTGAGCAGCGCCACGCTCACACCCACGCCCTCTTCTGTAGGCTCCGGGGACCACCGCAAGACTCGCGCCGACACTGGCAGCAGCACGGAGAACTCGTTTGCGACCATGGATTCATCGGACGCGCCGTCCTTTGGTCTGGTGGACGCTGGCCGAGCGGCAATGCCGAGCATGCAAGAGCAAGGGTCGTTCCAAAGTCGCAGTAGCACTGCACGAGCCGTCACAAGCTTCAGCGCACGCTCACTTGGTTACAGCCAGAGCTCCAGTGTGAGTCTCAACGGTGAGGACAGTGGAAGCGGAAGTGGAAGCGGCAGCCGCAGCACGACGCGACGCAACACTGCAGCGTCCGAAGCGCTGCCGATTGCGCCGCCTCATGACAAGAAGGCGATGCGCAAGAGTGAGCGAGTTTTCGGCCCGGGCTTCTACTACATCGGCATCATCGACATCCTCCAACAATGGAGCACGCAGAAGAAGGCGGAGCGGTTCTGGAAGGTCAACTTCCAGCGGTGTGATGCCAACGGGCTCTCAGCGATCGATCCCGTGCGGTACCAGAAGCGGTTCGAGGCCAAGCTGCGTGAGATCATCGCGATCCCCAAGGAGGTGCGTCAGCGGATGTCATCACTGGGGGCTGCGCTGGTTTCTTCGCCTAGGCGCGGCCAGCGACGCAGCACGGGCGGCCACATCGCTGGCCACGGCGGTGCTGAAGTGGTCACAGACCGCCAGAGTCTGGATCTGGCAGGCGTCACGATGGCTCCGTTGCATGGTGATGACATGGACGACGATGAGGAGATGGTGGATCTGGAGGGCGGTAGTCGGCGTCACGCGGAGCCGCGTATCGTGCGGATCAACAGCCAGCACCGTCGGCTCCTGAGCATCGGCGGCAGCAACCGCAGCCACAACAGTCTCACGGCTGTGTAGACAGACGCAACCACACACACACGCAGGATACAGAGGAAGACAGGAAGGAAGCGAAGAATGAGAAACGAAGCAACGAAGAGAACAGCCAGCCCAGCCAGCCCCGCGCGACTCACAGCATCTCATCTCACGCCGTGAGATGCTCGCGGGATTTCACAAACCAGTCAGTAAAGACGGAAGAGCAACGAGATACACATCTATGGAACGAGAATCGAGTGAGTGATTGATTGAGTAATGGGTCGTCTCCATGAGTTGTGTGCTCGCACGCCAGCGTTGCAGGGTACTGAATTGTATTGTAAAACTGGACGTGGAAACGCTGCCGATCTCTTGAGAAGTGAGCCCGTGAGATCGTGATGATGTTGAAGCCATTCTGAGTCTGATGTGGAACTGATACGTATCTGAGATGCGGGGTCTATCCAGTTCGGTGGTCACGCCCATGTGGCGGGCATGGCCCGTTGTTGGGGGTTTTAGCCTGTTTTAGACGGTCGGATTGGAAGCCAGCTGGCGCTTGGGGCGGCAGATGGGAGGGTGTCCATGCCCCCTTGTTTTAGCCGCTCGTGGTCGTGGCGGACTGTCAGACCCACAAAGACGGGTGTTGGCTCGGAATCCATCTGGAAGCCAGCGTGCTTTGGACCACCTGGTGACACGCCGCGCAATGGGTTTGGGTCTAAACGACGAAAATGGCTTCCTGCGTCTCATTCGCGTTGGACGTTAGACGCGCAGCGCCCCGCCTCTCCGTCACAGTCCACAGTGCCGCCAATATCTGTTCTGGCTTTGTGGGCATTCGCACTCGGTTCCGCTCCCGATCGCCACATTAGACTCGCCTCCAATCTAGCGGAACCGTTCTCCCAATAATTGGTCCCGACGACGACATCTTGCTCCAGCCAGGACCGCAGAACACTTGTTGCCTTTCTCGCCCATGGGCTACACGTCCGAGCCCAGCAGCTCCACGCTGCTCGTGGATATGGACACGCTCGTGTCCACCCACAAGCCGCGCTCCGCGTCCTCCGCGTCCGCTACATCCGCGCCTATGAACATGGCGCGTCCGCCGCCGCTGCGCTCGACCGACTGCGGCTTCCGTCCCGGCGCGACTAGTAACTGCGCGTCGCGATACGCACGCCACCGCCGCCACAGCAGCGCCAGCTCCTCCACTTCCAACAGCACTCGCGGCAGCAGTCGCCGCACGACCACCACGCGCGTGCTCGAGATCCCGAACAACGAGACGTGCTTCTTCGTGGGCGACGAAGACTTGCTGTCGTCCGTGGTGGTGCTGGACAACAACGGCGACGTGACCATGACGAACTCGAACGAGCGCCAGTCGTCGCGGGCTTCCCGGTCTTCACGCCGCACCACAGAGACGACAGCCACCGCGTCCAGTGAGCGAGGCTCTTCCAGTACGCGCGTGCACCGGTCGTCGTCACTGCCCGTGGCACACGAGCCGTCGCAGCATCTTGAGTCGCAGCGCTCGCTGCCCACGCATCTGCAGAGCGATCGGTTCTCGGAGATGCCCATGAAGACCAAGCGCCGCAAGATGGTGACGTTCAAGAACGCGTACGAGCCGGAGATCATGCCCGACCGCCGCCCGACAGTCCAAAGCTACGACGAGCTGCTGTTCAACGTCGGTGGACTGTACCACACGCTGTCGTATCTCCACGACGCGGACTTTTATGAGGACGCCGGGGATCCCCACACCGACACCAACTCGGATTCGAGTAGCAGCGACAAACAGATGCAGATGGAGCGGTCCATGACTCTCATGATCGCCGAGTTCCTGTACCGCTCGGCCGTGTACCTGGGCTACCCACCGGACGACAACGTGTGGGTGCCCGGCTTCCGCGAGAAGAAAAAGTTCTCGTCTAATGACGTCAAGCGCTGGCGTCGCCTCGCCCACTTTGACTGGGACCAGGAAGAAGCTGCTTTCGAAATGGAGAGAGCCCAGCGTCGTGCGCTGGCTAGACAGCGAGCCAGAGAGGTCATGATCGTGCGCGAGCGAGCGCGGGCTTCCTCCACGGGCCTTCGCGCGACCGTGAGTGACTGGCTCACGCGCCACCGCCGTCCCAGCTCGCGGGATCTCAGTGCCGCGACGTCCTCGGCGTTGGTGCTGCTGGCGGACAAGCCACTGCCAGCGCTCGTGCTGGAGCCGCCACTCGTGCCCACGGCCAAAGACCTCACGCGGCTCGTGGAGATCGCCAACTCGTGCATCTCGTACGGCGCGTTCCGCTTCACGGAGCGCCAGATCCGCAAGCTGTGCAACGTGCCCATCAAGCACTAGCTCCTCAATTGGAAAGAAGCCCACAGTGTGCATGAAGGACGGACCCCGAGACCCCAAGACCCAATTTACTGTTTGCCGCACCTGGACGGACAGTCAAGTGTAGCAAGTGTACCCGCGTCCCCCGCCACCCCCAGGTTGTATGAGTCTGAGCGCGTGGATGCGAGTGAGTGCCGTGGCGTTGTGCAAGCCCCCGTAGCTATTTAATATAAGTCGACACACTCGTCAGATAATACCCAAACATTCACATCCTCACGCTTACGCTGGATGTTGAAGTGGGCTTCGCTCGGCCGCAGTCTCACTTACTCGGGCGCTGGACGACGCAGTAATCGGCGCAATAGAGTCCTAAGCTCATCGTTACGGTGTGATCCATCAGTGAAGCCACCAAGCACTTGTGTGGTATCCACTAGATCCTTGCATCTCAGCTCAACGACTCCACCAGGATGTGGCCAAGTGGGACGTCGAGCAGGACGTTTGGATCGCCACACTATTAAATACCAAGTCCCGTGGCGTTGTGCAAAACCATTAGTTATTTAATATAAGCCGCCGCCCTCGCAAGCCGTGCTGCTTGTCGCTGCGGATGGAGATGCGGTCGCCCTTCTACTGTACTTGTTCCCATTTCGTTCTCGTTCTCGGTGCTGTTTTTTTGGTGGCGCTTATAATGTCCAGGCACTATAGCGTTGACAAGGCTCTTCGAGTCGTGGTGGATAGATAGAATACACTGCGTCCTTCGATCGGATGCGTTGGAATAGCCACGTGCCTCGCTCTCTCGCCTCGTTGTCGTCGTCTCCTGCGTGTGTTTGTTCTTGCGCCGCCCATTCTTGCTTAGATCCAGCCGTCCTCTTCCACGAGCAGCTCCAGCGTCACCAGCTCTTCCAGGTCCTCACCATTAAACAGCGAGTCGCCGGAATTCAAACAGTAGTTCACCACCTGACACAGCTTGGCCATCTTCTCCATGTCGATCGTCACCACAACTTCATCGTCGTCCGTCTCCTCCTCTGTGATCGACGAGCTTGAGTGGCTGCGGCCGTTCGCACTTGTGTTGCCAGCAGCAGCGTCCTTGCCTGGCACGCTGTCCATGTACGTGGTCTCCTCCGTGGTCCAGTCGTGGCGCGCCAGTCGTCGCCACATACGGATCTCGTCGTTCGAGATCGACACTTTCTGGCCGCGCTTCGTGGTCGTGCCGCGCACAAACGCCATGGACCGCTCCAGAAACTCGGCCACTTTCACGGCCGTGCGGCGCTGGTCGTGGGTCGCGAACTGGCACACACGCACCAGCACGTCGTCGTAGCTTTCCAGCGCCACGTACGCGCCTTGTGCGGGCGTGTACGCGACCGTGTGGTTGAAGCGGATATGCTTGTCGCCGAACACGTTGCTCTCGTCGGGCAGTGGACTCGACGGCATGTTGTACTCGTCGCCCTGGCTGCTGCCCTTGCGCAGCAACTGCTTAGTGGCCGACGCGCGCGTGATGCTCGTGCGGTCCTTCTCCAGATCCAGATCGATGCTGCCGCGGCCGTACAGCCGCGCCTGGATCGGCAGCTTGCGCCAGATCTTGGAGATCAAGTGCGTCGGCTGCTGCGGCTCCATAAAGTCCATACTCACAGAGCGGCGGCTCAGCCCACGGGTACGAGGAGCGCGCGAGTCCTCGTACGAGTCTCCGTCTTCGTCCGTGTCCGAGTCGGCCCAGTGCGACGAGACCGGCGCGCGGTTGCTGCGGCGTGGCTTCACGATTGTCGCCACGTCGTCCACGATCATGGTCGACGCGCGGTTGGTCGTGCGGGTCTTCTCCTGCTGACGCGCAGAGAACGAGTACGAGTTGGACGTGTTCAGCGGCGTGGCGGACTGCTGAGTCGCCACTGCTGAAGACGTAGCTCGGCTACGCGCTGAGCTTTCGCGACTGAGCTGGTTGTTGGGCCGCGCCACCGTCGCTGTGTTGCTGCGTGTGCGACTGGACTGCGCGTTGGCCTGCGCATTCGCCTGTGCCGTCACACTCGGTCGGTCTTTAGTATTGGAAGGCTCCTCCAGAATGCGGCCGCTGATACTTCGCTGTGGATACATCGGAGGAGGCGCCTGTCCGCTGTCCGACCGGCCGCTGAGACTGCGCTGCGGCTTGGGCGTGGACTGCAGCGCATGGGCGGGGCTCTGGCTGTACGACAGCGAGTTGGAGCGGCCGTGCTTCGGTGTGCCGCGTGGTGTGGCGGCCGTGGCGCCGTACTTAGCGGAGACCTTCTCGGCCTCCTTCTGAGCCTGCTGAGCCGACTTCTTGGCGCGGTGCTTTTCCTTCCAGGTCGCAAACGAGAACGACGACCGCCGCTCTTTCTTGCCGCCATCGTTGAACATCTCGTCCGCTGCGGCGGCGGCGGCGGCTGCGAGCTCTGCGTCGGCGTAGCCCTTGGCGTTGAGAGAGGACGTGCGTCCGCCCGTGATGCTGTCGTTGTTGCTGGTGGTGGACGGCGTGTTGGACAGCGAGAAGGATGCGAACGCGCCGCTGAGGGAGAAGGAGCCGCTGGAGGAGCGGCGCCCGAGCGATGGCGGCGACTTGAGCATCTTCTTCATGCCCGAGAGCAGGTCCTTGGCCTTGTCACTCATGGCGTCGGACTGATACTGATGGAGCGGACGGAGTGATCGATCAGTGGAGTGATGTTGGTGGACAAGCGGACAAGCCGCCTTGAGGAGAGTCAGTTAGACGATTGCTTCTTCCGCGCTTCTGTTCTTCGATCCGGAGTCCAGCGCGTTCGTCGTCCAGAATCCAGAGTCCGCGGGCGTCGTCCAGAAGTGTCCAGAGGTTGTCCAGTGGATGGCTGCGGGGTCGCAGTTTGGGCGGTTTGGAGGCGTTTCCCGTGGGCTGAAGATGGCTCCAGTGGCGGGGTCCCGAGTCGGAAGTGGCTGGCCGGCGGATCGGAATCCGGGCAAGACAGAGAGAGAGGGATGGCTCCGAACGAATCCTCACTTGGGCTGTGTTTGGCTGTGTCAGGCAACCGCAACTCACTGAGTCAAAAGTGACCCAAGAGCCCATTGACTGCGGCGGCCCGAGCAGGAGGGCGCGGCTGCGAGGCGCTTGACGCGGCGGAGCACAAGCGAAGGGGGGAATCCAGTGGGTACACTGCTCGAATGTAACCAGCGTACCCATTTGACACGCGAAATCTGCGCGTTGATTGGCTCGTATTACACCGTGTTCTGAAATGGTTACGCGCGAAGTAACCGTGGCATGCTCTGATTCAACACAGAGTGGGATGATGCAGAGGTCTTCTCGTGGCCAACAGCCTGGAGGAGGATGCGCGAAAGGGATTCGAAGGCGACCGGGTAGTCAAATCGGATGGACCTGGTAGTCACCGCACGGATCCGCTCGAGACATGGCTTCGTCCTGGTCAAGGATTCCGCGCAATGGCGACACTCGTTGCCGTGCGTGGAGTGCTGTCAACAGTGCTGCAGGCTACTGATCCTGCTGTGCCATGAATGCACAACGCATTTATGTCTGTCTCATGTGGGTCGTTTGTAGGTCTTTACTAATGTACTACGTCATGTCAATCTGTAGAAGAAAACTCTGAGTGCATGTAGAATGCTCGATGCATTCGCGAGGGGTGGGCAAGAGCCATCGACTTTGTGCGACCTGTAAACTGCTCCACATGAAGCCATATGCAGCATCATTTCCGTCGCAAATCTTTCGTCCTGTACTCGGAGCTGTTGCGCGTTTGAACTGGTTGGTCCCTTGGGGATGGGATTGGTTGGATGCGCGTGGCGTCGACCGTGTGCATGCCGCTTTTGGAGAAAAATGACCCAGTTTATTTAACCTGTATATATTCCAGGCCAACCTCATCCACCCATCTTTGTCGGACAAGCTCGAGCTGCACCCACGCATGAAGACCGAAGACTGCGACGACGGACGCGATTCCTGTCGAATTGCTCCGACCACGACAAACAGAGCCTGTTGCTGGAATCACGCCGACGTCACGCCCGCGACCACCACGTCATGAACGCGCACTGCTCAGTTGGAGGAGACGACGAACGGAGCCAGCTTCCTAAGCGCGCTTGGCGCGGAATCGAGGAGCTGGAGGCGCACGGCTCTTACGGGTGGCGACCGAACGACCACGCACGATACGCTGGTGGATGGCAGCCTCCACGCTGTAGTAGTTCTTGATGTAGATCTTTGGGAGCGCGTACGACTCGTACACCGAGGCCTCCTTAAGATCACGGATCGCCGACTGGTCAACGATGTTACTAGAGAGAGAAAGGCATTATAGACCCCGAGGATGCGTCAGTCTCACCTGTTCCTGTTGGTGGCCAATTGGTACATTTTTGACGCGACGTCAGACTCACCGCACAACGAAGCGCTTGATGGCCTTGTCCTTCGGGATGAGCTTGGCCGTCGACACGCAGCAGACGCGCTTGACGTGGCCACGTCCCTTCTTGTTACGTCCGTGGTTGCGGCGCTTGACAGTCATGTTTTCTCCGTTGACTTTTTCTCCAAATTAGGGCAGTGACAGTGTGGGGAAGCGAGCGCTAAGCGCAGCGCCTCGCCGCCACCAACTTCCGTCGGTATACAAACCACCAATCAGGACTAACCGCACGGCACCCATTGGATGAAACCCAAGCGACCCAAAACACACTCCACACAAAACCCAAAATTCCAACACGGAGGCCACTCGCGCGCGGGGCATTAGTGACATTGCGTGGCGTGAGGCCATCGTGTGTGGGCGGGCATTAAATGAGCGTGGGCTTGATGGAGGTGGAAGTGATGATGTCCATGGCCACAGCAATCGCGTCACGCACGGTATTAAGTGAGTAGTAGAGAGGTGGGTGTTGACTGTAAGCTAGGTGACATTGTGCGAGTCAAAGGTGGTGGGGATGCAAGGAACGGACATGAAGGTGGTCGGAGTCTAGTAATTTCTCGTCAATATATTCGACGGGGGTTGCCGCTTTTTCTTCGTGTTTTCTCATCATCTACTTCCCGTCTTTCGTACAGCGCAACGCTCGGGTAGGAGGCATCTACTTCAAGTGCTTCATGATCTGAGGGACAGACTGGAGGAACAGCAGAGGCAACATCAGCATCTCGTGAGCAACGACACCAAACGAGATCTGCAGCCAGAAAGAGAGAGGAACATACGCATTTGTCGATGCAGTGGAGGAAGTCGAAGTACTGGCCGTCGCAACCGCCGACGCCCTTGGCCTTGATGCGGTCCACGCACGCCTGGTACTTCTCGAAGTACGCCGTGCACTTTGGCTCGCAGGCCTTGCGGATCTCTGGCATCACGTCAACTGGCTCTTCTCCCGACTACATATATACACACACAGCAAGCGTAGTTAGCACTCCACCATCGCTCCCTCTCCGTACAGACCACGCCGCGTCATCCTCAGCGGACGCACGCCAAGGCCCACGACACCACGCACCATTGTTTCTTGGTTATTCGCACAACTGATCCTCTCGGGGAAAATGGACGGCTGACCAGAGCAAAACCCTCGGAACCACCGGTATTACCGGTATTTTCGTCTGAAGTAACGCTAGAGCACAGAGACATGCATCACCAGCCCGACCACCACCGTATCCACTGCAGTTTGAATTGCCCACGCCATTCTCCTTCAAGCAGCTCACACCCGACCAACTCGTCGAGATCGCATGGCCGAGTAGCCTCTATCGACGATGGTGTTCGGCATGATCATCCGCTCGCAAGTGCGTCTCCATGGTGATCGATCGGTCGGAAGGTCGGCCCACGATACGCCAGCTCGAACAGGCGGTGGTCCACTTTGGCGGAGCCATGAAGTAGCGCTAGGGTGTTTTTACGTAAATACAGGGGGTTAATTACTTGGTTTTGGTGGTGGGTTTTGACGTTTTGAGGAGCTGCCAGCTTGTGCGGCTCCCAAGATTGTGGACTGGAACAAGCCGGAAGCATCGCCGTATCCCCTCGCCATCGTCGTCGATATGCTGGCCCGTAGTGTCCGCGCGCTCCGCGCGTCTGTTAACAGCAGCGCCACGCGCTCGTTCCGCTCTTCCGCCGTCGTGCAGAGCGGTGGCAACTTCCCACAGGTGAGATTTTGAGTGAGATTTGTGATCAATGGAAGCCGAATGCTGACGTACGTCGGGCATCTGCACCACCAGCACCGTGACACGGATGACAACAACATCGACACAGCGTTCGACTTCACGCCGGACAACTACGAGCGCGTGCACGCCATCCTGGACCGTTACCCAGAGAACTACAAGGCGTCGGCGATCATCCCGCTGCTCGACTTGGCCCAGCGCCAGCACGGCGGCTGGCTCCCACTGGCTGCCATGAACAAGGTCGCGCGTATCGTGGACGCCAAGCCAATCCAGGTGTACGAGGTCGCGACGTTCTACACCATGTTCAACCGCGAGAAGGTCGGCAAGTATTTTATCCAGCTCTGCGGCACCACGCCGTGCATGATCTGCGGCTCGGAGGAGATCAAGAAGACCATTGAGGACAACCTTGGCATCAAGGAGGGCGGTACGTTATCACTTCCACGCACTGGACTACAACTGTCTCTTGGTGCAAGTACTAATAATTTGTTTCTTTCGCATTGCAGAAACCACCGCCGATGGCAAGTTCACGCTACGTGAGGTCGAGTGCCTCGGCGCCTGCTCGAACGCTCCAATGGTCCAGATCAACGACGACTTCTACGAGAACTTGACGCCGAAGGCGGTCGTTGAGCTGATGGAGGCGTGCAAGGCTGACAAGCCACCACCAATGAACAAGTGGGGCTCGCTGCCAATGAACGGCCAGTTGTCGTGCGAGGGTCCGCAGGGAAAGACCTCGCTCAAGTGGGAGAAGCACCCGCCGGCCGGATTCCGAATGCGTCCGGACAGCGAGTTGCAGCCAAAGGTGGACCCTTCCAAGATCAAGGAGGAGATGCTGTACTAAATGGCAGGAGCGGGGGCGACATAGATCCGAATGTACAGCTTCGCCACTGCCCACCGCTTCCGCGTCGTCTCACCGTCACCTCTTTCGTAACTCAATAAAATAAGTGCTGAACAAACGCGTGTCGTGATTCAAAAATGAGGGGAGCAGCTTGTCTTCGTCGTGCTCTCGTATGCGCGCTACAGCCATGGCAATCGCTCAGCTGCCGAATATCAGCGACCGACAGAACAGCAACGAAGATGCACTGGCCCAACCGACGATATGGCCTGTCAGCAGGCCGATGCATGTGACGGCTGTATAATCCGACGCCGTGACGATCTCCTGAGGTTTTCGTGGTGATCGATCGCCCAATAGACTCGACGTCTTGTCTTCGTCTCCGAGTCTGCGGCAGTAGTAGATGCCCGCGACGCCAACGACGGCGAGCTCGAGAGTCAGCGTTGTGCGGAAGCTGCTGATCCAACCGAGCGAATGCGCACCAGCTCCGCAGAATCCTGTCACGAGCGATAGCAGCAAGGGCGCTAACTTCGCCAACGATTCGCCGACGTGGGGCTTCAGTGAGTGGCCGTAGAAGTCGTAGAGCTTGCGCTTCTCTTCGTCCGCGAGAACCTCGTACGCTACGGATCGCACGACAATCATTAGGGCATCGTATCCACTGCTGGTAGCAGCTCAGCTCGCTTACCCACCTTGTTTAATAGCCTGGAAGTCCTCAGGCGCTGCATTCGGGTTCTTGTCTGGGTGATACTTGAGCGCGAGACTGCGATATGCCTTGACAATAGCAGTGGTGCTGCCACGTTCCATAAAAATGTCAGCTTCATGAGCGATCGCTTGCACGATGATTCCTAGCGCTGTACCTCGCGTCTCGGTCCACTTCAAGCACCGCATAATAGCAGGAAGATGGCTGGAACCGTGTCATCTCGAGACGATCTCCACACGCCAGCAACGCACCCAATTGAGCTGCTCGTTCTTCGCCTTCAAGACAGCAGTTCACGTCACATGGGAATCCCCAAAAGTTGGTACGTGTGGACCACATCACCAATGTTTTCATCCAATCATCTGCATCTGCGAAACACATAGTCACATATGATTCGCTATATATGTTGGTCTGTGTCAACCATCACTCCGGTTGACGTGGGTCCGGGTTGCCGTTCAGCATGGTGTGAAGAAGACAAGTGACTGGAAACCCATATTTCCATCCCATACTCCCACCCAGACTAAAGTTACCGTCGACCACATTGGGAAAACGGCAGCAGTAACATGAGCTTCGCGGACTTTGCGGCGGGTGGCGGCGGCGCACGCGGCACCATGGGCATGTCCAATGCCATGGGTCAACGTGGCGCGAATGGCGGTATGTCTATGGGTGCGAACGGCGGTCTCAACGGCTCTGGGAAGCCCAACAAACACGTGGAAACCGCGACGCTCAAGCTGGAGCAGTTCCAGCGGCAAGTCGTGGCCATCAAGCGCGCGGCCGCGGACACAAACATGACGACGCTCCAGAGCCAGCAGCTGTCGCGCCGCAGCTCCAGCTCGGCGTCGGCGTCGGCCGGCCACACGATCGACGACGATCTCCACGACCGGATACGCTTTGCGTGTCTGCTGCAACAGGAAATCGCCAAGGCGCTGACGCTGATCCCGCAGGACGCAACGAATTCGCTGATCAAGCGCAAGCTGTGTAAGGACTTTGAGGCGATTTCCACGCAGCTCGAGACTGCGGTGGTGAAGATCTCGGCACGGGAGCAGGCTGTGCAGGACGCGCT
>JAADXI010000714.1:0-15921 GCA_023337615.1 Pythium brachiatum | reverse complement strand
CTGGGCCAAAAAAGGCCAGTTCCGACCAGTGCAAAATGGTTGAAGTTCTCCGTGGTTTGGTTCCCACAGTATCTTGGTTCCCACAGTATCTTGGTTCCCACCAGAACCAGTAGCACCTCCTTTGTGGGTTCGGAGATGCAGGTTGCGCCACCAGTTCTGTGTTGAAGACTCCGCCTTTGCGGAACGCGATTTCGTTCCGTAGAACTGCACTTCACACAGCAAAACGGTTCCGACCGGAACCAAAATGGTGGCGCGTTGTTCACAGAAGCGTCACTCCCGACTCGTCACAGCTGCGCGTATACTGAGCCGCTATTATCCGGATGATCCACGATCCAGTCACTCAAGGAGCTCTTCAACTCACGAGACGTCGCCGCTCCCCCAACATCATTGGAATGTAGCGTGAATCTTGCATCATCTCTCCCCTTGCGCGCTTCGCAGGCTGCCCCCCTTCGCAGCGAAGTTCGCTGCCCCTCCCTTCTTTTCCTTCCTTCACTGCGAACCCATCGCACAAAGCCAAGCCGCACAGATCCATCCACCGGACCGTCCAGCGTCCAGCGTCCAGAGATCCGGAGATCCCAAGCCAACGAACAGCTCCATTGCTCAAGTTCCCCACAACAAGCAAGCAAAGTAGTGACTGACGCAGTCATGTCGAGCATCTTCATCGACCCCAAGGACCTGCCGCCTGGCGGCGCCGGTCTCGCGCAGGTGCTGTTCCTCGGCGCCGTGTACGGCTACGTGCTGTTCAACGCCAGCAACATGATCTCGGACGGCAGCGAACTGCTGCTGCTCGTGCCCTGTACGTGTCTCTGTCTCAAACAGCTCCATAATGGTGGCTTCCCATACTGACAGCTCTTATGTGGATCTGTAGCCATGGCGGGTATCGTTGGTAGCATCGTGCTGCCTGTGTTGGGTGCCGTGCCGGACGGCGCCATCGTGCTGTTCTCGGGTATGGGCCCAGACGCGCAGGAACAAGTCTCGGTCGGTGTGGGTGCGCTTGCCGGCTCGACCATCATGCTGCTCACGATCCCGTGGGCGCTCAGCGTGTACGCTGGCCGTGTGAACATTGACGAGCGCGGCAACGGCAGCTACGTGCGTCCAAAGGGTGCGCCTGAGGGCTGGACCAAGCTCTCTCCGCCAGGCAACGCGAGTCTGTTCCGAACTGGTGTCGTGCTCTTCGATGAGATCCGCTCGAACGCCAAGACCATGATCGCCACGAGCCTGATCTACTTGATCCTCCAGCTGCCAGCGTTCCAGTACACTGGTACGGCTGCCAAGGATGCCACGGCCGACCACGCCGCTGTCGCCAAGGGCGAGCGTCCATTTGCCTTTGTCGCGTTCCTCGTGTGTATGGCGGCGTTCTTCGGCTACCTGTACTGGAACGGCAAGCGCTCGTCGGCTGTCGCTGATGATGTGATCGAAGAGGTCCGTATCGCGGCCATCCGCAACCGTGAGATCAGTCTGTCGGGTGTGCTTGCCGAAGAGCTCGCCTTCATGCGCAAGCAGGCCCCGGACGCCAGCTCGTCGCTGAACCCGCGCGCGCTGCACAAGCGTGTCGAGCAGCTCATCAAGCCATTCTTCCACATATACGACAAGAACGGCGACCGTCGCATGGACATTGACGAGCTCCAGTCGTTCTGCAAGGACATGGGAGAACTCATCACGCGTGAGGACATTGATCGTTGGTTCGTGGAGTTCGACAAGGACAAGAGCGGCTTCATTGAGTTCCACGAGCTCGTCGAGGCCACGCTCAGGTACTTGGTGGCCAAGTACGAAGCTGAGCAGGACGGCCGCACGCTGGAGCTCAAGAGTGTCTACGTTGCGTCCACCAAGACGGACTTGTCGCGTGCTCACATGGAAGAAGAAGCTGAAGAAGAAGAGGACGAAGAGATCCCGGAAGATCTGGCGCACCTGTCCATTCAGGAACAGCAGCGCAAGATCAAGATGCGCGCGGCGTACCTCATGTTCATTGGTACGGCTCTCGTGTTGATCTTCTCAGACCCGATGGTCGATGTGCTCTCGGAAGTCGGCGCCCGTACGGGTATCCCAGCCTTCTACGTGTCGTTCGTTGTCGCTCCGCTGGCCTCGAACGCCAGTGAGCTCATCGCGGCCTTTAACTACGCTTCCAAGAAGACCTCGAAGACCATCTCGATCTCGATCTCGGCCTTGCTGGGTGCTGCCTGCATGAATAACACGTTCTGTCTCGGTATCTTCGCGGCGCTGCTCTACTTTAAGGGCGGTCTTGTGTGGCAGTTCTCGGCGGAGACCATCGCGATCCTTTTCGTGGAGTTCTCCATGGGTTACTTCGCCTTGAAGAAGACCCAGCGCCTGAAGGACGCAATCATCATCGCGATGCTCTACCCGCTCTCCATTCTTCTCGTTTTCTTGCTGGAGAACGTTGCGGGCCTCGACTAAGCAATCAGCGGCGGATTGGAAGCTGCTGGGTTGCTGTCCCCCACCACCACCCACCCACCCCATGCGTGGTAACGGCACTTTGTAGTTTCGGACGACCCATATCAGCATTGTCAGTGGGGGTTGTGTCGTGTGTCCATGAAATACAAACCAAAAACCAAAACATTGCCGTCCATATCCGGATACATTTCTGTTTCTGCGTAAATGAGCTGCTTGGGCGAGATCTTATTCGGCTCACCAAAGTACAGCCATGTCAGGTCTCAGTTGTTGCATCGTGATTTGGTATTCTCACTAAGTTCGCACTGATGAAAATGCATCGGTTTTCACATATTTGTCCCACAATTCATTTTCGAATCGCATCCAACAAGGCAGTTCGCGGATCATCTCAAAACTTTTGCTCGTGGCCTCTCCCATATTCAAATGACGGCTTCTGATTGGCTGAAACGATGAACCCGACAGCACCCATCGCCAGCTTCTCCATGCGAAAGACAAACCCAGAGGCGTAATCGCGACTGCCGAAGCTGGAAGACGTGAATTGCCGCGACGCCAACAAAACGCTCCCAAGACGTGGCCACACACGACGAAGAACACATTCAGGTGCGTAGCGCTGCATTCCATGCGGCTGTGCGCGCTGGTCGCGTGGAGATTGACCGAGAATTGGCTGTGTAGTGAGCCAAAATGACCGACACGTTCCTCGGCTACAAGGAGGACTTTGAGCAGTGCTGCGATGAGGCCAAGCAGGACATCAAGAGCATTACGGATGCCAAGAACAAAGGTGCGTGTATGTCAACAGCGTGGGTATGGTTATGCGCGGTTCTGAGGGGAGTATTGGGTGTGTAGGTGACCGTGACGAGGCCATCATGCGTGCCGAGAACAGCATTGGCGAGGCAGAGCGATACGTACGTTGACCCATGGCAGTGGATACAGAGGACTAGTGGGCTGACTGGGCCTATATATTTGTAGCTGCGCATTCTGGAAAGCGAATCGCGCTCGGGAGACTCGCAGGACCGGCGGAAGATGCACCAAATCGTGAGCATTTTAGTAGTTGACCACAACCACCACACAATTCTGATGCTGTTATTTTGAATGGTTATAGGTCCGCACCAGCAAGTCTCTGGTGGATAAGCTCAAGTCGCACCTGGAGAAGAACAAGCTCATTGGCGACAGCCAGCAGCGTCTGAACGACCGACCGAAGGACATGAGCGCCGTACGTACAGAAGCTCCTGAGCTGTGGCTGAAGCTGAGACTTGTGACTGATGTTGTGTCTGTGGTATTCACGTTCTGTAGAAAGATCAGATGATCAGCTATCAGAACCGCCTCGACGGGTATGTCTATCCCCCCCGAGTGAGCTCAAGCAGCCACGAGCATGAGTCTAATGGATCTCTATGGTGATGTTTAGTGCCGGGAACCACTTGGACGACGCCAAGAAGCTCATTGCGGAGAGTGAAGCTGTTGGTGAGTCAACTTGCTACCGTAAGAGCCCGTCTCTGTGTTTGTTGAGCTGACGAGTTGTGTTTGATAGCTGTGAACATCGCTGGAAACCTGCAACAGCAGCGTGGGCAGCTCGGCAACGTGCGCAACAATGTGGACGAGGCCCGTGAAGACGCCGCCGAAGCTGGCACGCACTTGGCCAGTCTCAAGCGCAAGAACCAGTGGAAGATCTTCTCTCTCTACTTCATCGTCGCCGTGCTCAGCGCCCACATCATCTACCGCATCATCAAGACGCTGACCTAGATACCATGAGCACGCCCGCTACTCTATGTATGTAGCACACATCACACACACGCGGAGAGGTTGCCCACTTCAGACAGGGTAATCAAGTCACACTGGATTGCATACTGCGTTGGTGCGTATCTTCACGTCTCTCTACCTCCAGCACTGGCCAACTGTATTTTGAAGCCCATCGAAGTGGAGCCATTTATAGCGTTGGGAAGATGAAGAACCCGGACCAGGTCATCGACAAGCTCAATCATCACGTCTTCTTCGCATCGCTACTACTACAGTAGTAGGCCTCGCCGTGGGCGAGTTCGTGTGTCATCATGCAGAACCCGACCACCATGAACGCCAAGCGCAAGCGCAACTTGGGGCCGAGCCTCATGCAGACGACGCTGCACATGGCACTGCCCGTCCCCACTCCCAGCAACAACCCTCACTCAGCTCGCAATCCTCGCTCGCGAGGCAGCGAGCGTCGCCACGTCAGCACCAAGAACCAAGAAGCTGGACGCACGCTCGATGGCTTCATGCTCCTGGACTGCTGCCGGGTCGAGTTCCCCGACGAGGTCTCACAGGCCGTGCTCGCCGGCATGCACATCAACAACGTCGTGGCCGAAGACTTGCTGTTCTTTTCCAGTTTGATGCGGCTCGATCTGAGTGACAACGAAGCTCAGTTTGAGCCGTTTGGCTGCCTGCCACAACTCGCAGAGCTTGACTTCCAGTGCAACGCGCTGCAAGGTGTGAGCGTGCCTCCCAATGGCTTCCTGACCCTGGAGGTCTTGAACCTGTCATTTAACTGCCTCATGACTCGGGACATTGAAGAGCTGTCCAAGTTGCTGCGAATACGGGAACTGTACCTGGGCAGCAACTGGATCCGTGCGTTGCCACCCGTGATGGACCGCTTCTCCAAGCTCGAGACGCTCTCACTTGAGCACAACAACCTCAGCGGCCACGAAGTCTTCAACTTTCTCGCGATGATGCCGCGACTGCGGAATCTGAACATGGCCCACAACAAGATCACAGCATTTCCTGAGTCGGCGCTGTCGGTCGATAGTAAGCGAGGCGCTGGCTTCTACCATCTCGTGTATTTGAATCTGGCCCACAACAAGATCACGGACGAAGCTGACGTGATCTATACGGCGGAGCTGCACTCGCTGCGGAAGCTGGTGCTGTACGGAAACCCACTGACCCACGCGGCTGCTGCTTCGTATGACCAGACAAAGCTCAACTATGATCCAATCCCGACCCTGAACGGTTATATTACGCAGATCGAACGGGAGATCTCGGTGCTTGTGGCGTACCCCGACATGAAGAAGAAACGCGATGCCGCGAGCACCTACGACAACGTGGACATCTACAAAATGCTGCCCAACGAAGTGCCTCTACCGTCCCCTTTCCACACAAAAGCCACGTCGGCGATCGGTGTACCCGACGATAAGCAGGAGAAAAAGCCCAAGGCCGAGCCACCGCAGCAGCAACGTCTCAAGCGTGAGTGCCTGCTTGCTCTTGTGCGTAGTTATTGGGTCTATGTCTCATTGCGTCTGTGTTGCAGACCATGGCGTGGACATGAGCGACTCGACGTTCCTCACTGGTGTTGGAATCGAAGACATCTTGTCGCCTACATCAACTACCAACCAGCTGCCTGAGGTATTGCCTACTGTATGGTCCACGTGAGAACGAGGACCACCTCTCATTATGATGTATGTTGTAGCTGCCAGCCGTCCCAGCGTCAGTGATCACGCGTTCGCTGGAAGTGAACAGGCAAACCAACCCGCTCAAGGCGCGAGCAGCGATCAATGCACTACGGTATCAGCTGCAGCACCCACTCACATCTCACGATGACTCGGACCTCTTCCCCATCAGCTCCCAGAAGCCCACACAGGCTATCATTGTACGTTGCCATGATCAATCCTTCGGTATCGCAATCCTGCCAAACTAACTGTTGTCGCTGCCTGTGATCAGCACCGCCAACTCCCGAGGCTCCCACTGCAGCCTGAACGCCCGCGAAAGCCGTCCATCGGCTCGTCATCTCCACAGAAGAAGCCCTTCACGACGGCACCGTCGCCCTTCCGTCCTCTCGAAGGATCTCGCGCCATCGACGACGCGCTCACGCAGCTCAGTTACCAGGTCGCGAGGACGTGGGACAAGCAGCTATCTCTTCGCCAGGCCTCGCTCAGCGGAGGCGATGTCGACGACGCCATCAGCTCCCTTGTCTCCACAGCCCAGAAGATGTCGCTCACCTTCCATCCCCCGTCTTGATCCTAATCCAATCAATCTGCCAAGCAGTTTCTATACAAAAAAAATCGGTTGTATTCATCATCCACATCTGCACAGCCTTGCCCCACGTGTGTGTATGTGTGGTGTCGGCAGTCTCTATCAAGTCTCCTTCATGTGAAGGCGAGCTTCTCGCCGTCTATGTCGATCCGTAATGTGTCAGACGGTAGAGCAGCACGCGGCCACGGGCGTTACCCACGGCGAAGTAGCCGCTGCTCGGGCTGAAGTCCATAGCCGACACGTAGTGGAGCGGCGTCTTGGCCGACGGCCAGTTGGAAAACACCGTGAAGCTAGGCAAGTGGACCATCTTGAGCGCGTCACGCGAGTCCTTGGACGCCATGGCGAGGATCTGCGAGTCCGGGTTGAACTGGAGGTGGTCGATCTGCGTCGTGAGCTGCATCAGACTCTTGCGTGGCTTGGAGTTGTACGACAGGCCGGCATTGTCATAGACGTTCACGACACCACTTGACGAGCCCGTCGCGTAGTACTTGCCGTTCGCACTGGCCGCGATCACGAGATTGCCCAGACTACCTTCATCAGGCTGCACGAACACACACTTGCGCGTCCGTGTGTCCCACTTGTAGACCGTGCCATCGCTACCCGTGCTGAGAATGTACCGGTCGTTTTCGCAGAACGTCGCCGACTTGACGTCGCCGTTCATCTTCATGTTGCCAATCGACTCGTACGAGCGCGCCGAGACCAAGCTCAAGTAGCCGTCGCTGCCCAGGAACGCGAGTTGCTCGCCCGAGTTCGACACCACGAAGCGGTCAAGCTTGCGCTCTTTCCGGCCCGAGATTCCCGGGATCTTGGTCACGCGGCCAGCCTCGAGATCGTACGAAAAGAAGTACGAGCGTGGGCCCGTGAGCACGACACGGCTGCCGCCGAGCGTGTACTTGGCGTTCACGATCGGCAGATCCTTGAGATGCACGTTCTCCACACGCGCGTTGTTGGTGCCGTCGATCTGGAACAGATGCATGGTCTTGTCTAGACCGGCAGTAAGCAGGAGCTGTCCGTTCGAGTGGAACTGCACCGACTGGATCGACGCGCCCGATGGCGCGTGCTGGTTCGCGTCCTTCATGCGGCAGATCTCGAGCGTGCCCTGCGGCAGCACGTCGTGTGCCGAGTCCAGAAGCTTGCCTGTGCTGCGCACGATCTGGTCCGTACCGATATCGTCCTCGTCCTCGCTGTCCGAGAGCAGGTCGGCGTCACGGCGTGTGTTCATAAAGTTCTTGGGATCCGCCCACGAGACCGTGCCCTGGCCCGACTGGAACCTGTACATACACACGCCAGAAGCATCAATATCTCCATTCTCCGTGTAGTAGCCAGTGTAGCTCAGTGCAGCAATACATACTGCTTCTTGAGGCGCTGCTGCAGCTCATGGCCGTCGACCGTATCGTCCTCCACCTTACGCAGCTTGCGCAAGCGGTTCTGGTCGTCCAGCTTGACCTCCACGTCGCCATCGTCCTCATCCACCCACGCAGCCTTCAATGGCTTGGTCTGCTTGCGCTTGTTGCCTGGCGCGTTGGTCACAATGCCCGCGTTGGCCGGTGCAAACAATTGATCGGCGAGACGCGTCTCGTCTACATTTCCACGTGCCACAGTCAGCTCTGGGACCAACGAAGCCATCGACGGATAGAGCGTTGCATGGGCATTTTAGACGTACCGATCGTAGGCGCTGCCTCGCTCTTGCTCTTCGTCACGGCCGCTGCGCGCTTGCCCATATTCACCCGCAAATGTGTTGGCGTCGCTTGCCGCCAATCCACTCAAGCACTTGTTGGGACCAACCAACTCAGACACTTGATATGTTGGCTTTCCAACAAATTCAATTATCACTGGAGATGCATTATCACAGGTAATAGCGTCTCAGATTATTATGCTTCTCCCGTCCCATAGGGAGGGATGACCTATCGAGTTTATACTTGGTAAATGTATGTGGATGATTGGCTGGAAAGGGAGTGATCTGAATAGAAGCCCCCTGGCCACTGGTTTCTTCCCGTCCGACCCGACGCCGTCAATCGAGAACATCTCGCGGCGGATAATCTACAACCGCCCGACACCAAGGAGACGCGACGCTAGCGCTTCCTGTGGACGCGACTACGAGCCAAGCACGTCTACACGCAACGCTACATAGTGCCGCATTGACTGGTGAAGACGTGTGTCGTCATCGTCTCGAAATTCCGGTCGAAAGCCACCCAGAAACAACTGCAATTGCCCAAGTTCAACCCTCGGACGGGACAGGCAACAGCGATGTGCACGACGTCGATCAGCATGATGGAGATCAACCGGCGTCTGGACGCTCCGTCAGACTACTACAAGGCGTCCTCGCCTTCGTCGATCTCTGATATGGAGGCAGGAGACCAGCACCAGCACGACCAGGTGCGTTTACGTGAGGGAAAGGGACTCGATGAAGGATCGATTGGACTGACGACTTGAATTATATGGCAGGTGAATGCTGTTGGGAAGGAAGCAGGTTCAGGGAAACCAAGCTCCCAGACTGTATTACTAGAGTCCCCATCATCTCCAGTGTCTCCCGACGCAGACGAAAACCCCCTCGTCGCTTCGGATGGTAGGAGCGACTCATCTTCGGCCGGACGAGGCGGTATTAATGCGGATATTACGCCTGCTGCTCTCACCACTAGCTCGAGTCCGCGCAAGCGACGATGGAGCGATGTGAACGAAGCCACGTGTGATAGTGAGCCGACTACGAAGAAGCGTGTGCAACTAGGTGATGACCAAGGGTCCGACCGCTCGAAGCCATCTCCAGAAACCGCAGACAACCAGCAAGACGGGTCTTGCAGTGAGTCGCTCTCCTTGGACCGGACGACGGAGGCTGCTGACGCTTACTATGATGACGATGATGGCTACTACTCGCCTGCTCTTGATATGGACTGTAGTGCGAGGCCAAATCGACGCACGCTCTACATCGAGTACTGGAGCCGCACAGACGAGTGCAAGGAGCGCAAGTGGGACCACCTGGACGAGATTGCTGAGACCTACGGAGCTGCTGAAGACCACATCTTCGCAACGACACTCAATGGTAGGACCGCGTTCTTGGAACCCAACATGTTTCCTTACGATACCCCACCAGGCATCGAGCATTGGACGTTGTGGCACATTCGCGACCTGAACCACGAGCAGATCAAGCAGTATGTGGAGAACTGGATCGACGCCAACGCACCCCATGTGCAGCGCTGGAACTACGACGACAACCCGGAACGCTCCATCGATATCTTCCACGTACACGTGTACCTCCAGGTCGGCGATGACGACACGGTGCTCCAAGGTCGCAAAGTCGAGAGCCTCTTGCATGAGTGTGATTGAATGCAGGTGATCTCCGCGTCTCCCGTGACAAGACCAACGTGAGTATCGCGCGTCGTGGAAGTCCCAAGTCCATCCGTCAAGCCCACACTCAATCGTGGCATCCTAAATCTTGTTCGGCAGTGGAAGTTAGAAGTAGGTAGCGAATCCCGTTCCCGCGATCGAGGATCAACTCCTGGCTCTTGCGAGACCTGCTACGTGTGTGAGAGCAGATCCCAGCGAAGTGCTCGCGAGGACTTGGCCTCACACGCACGCTTGCGGGCTCTGCGAAGACAGTGACGATGATCGCTCCATCCATAGCCGTCCGATGAATAGTCAGCATTCGATAATACAAGCCAACACGAAAAATACAAGTCGATGGTGACTTGAGATGACAGAGATCAGAGATCTCCACACAGAACGTTCTGTGTGGAGCACTACTGTACAACGGAGTATTGGATGAGGTGGTCCACATGAATCGAATGGAATGTTGGCAATGCGACCAGAGTGTTGGTTTCGTTTGTGACTATTGAGTTTGGGAGGCTCTGTACCCAACGTGACTGTCGCGGTGACCGTGGAGTGCACCCACCACTATCAGTCGAGTCGCACGTCGACTTTCCATGCGTGGGCGTGCGCCATGTCCACTTTCTCCCGACACGCTGTCGCTCTTGTGGAAGGCACGAGAATGGAAGCGTGGTGTCGAGCCATGAAGGCTTCATGTGCGTTTGAATTTGACGTCAGCGAGTGCGCTGAGTGTTGAGTTGGGGAGACCTCACGCGCCAGTGGATTAGAAACTACTCTGGTTTTGGACGGTTATGGATTTGAGGAGGTTCTTCGACCTTACTCGGACAAAGACCGCCCAGCGGCGCCGTCACCAAGCGCATTGCGGCGGCAAACACATCGCGAAGGAAGCGGCGGAATCTACGCACAGCGCAAGCAAACGTGCGCCCACGCAGCGTCAGACACGCGAGAGAGACCAGCACAAGACGTGGCGAGTGTGAGTCGCGGAAGAAGCGCATCGAAAGCTGCAGCGCGCGTCGCAAACAAGTGCTTGGAAGTCGAGAACGCGACGATGGCGCCAGCGGTCGCGCACGCAAACGCAGCGCCGCCGCGAGGCCCTGTGGAGGATAGACGCGGCGTGGTGATGACGCTGGTGACGTCGCTGCTGTTCCTGGTGTTGTCGCTGCTGTACGGTGTTCTGCTGATGATCCTGGTGAGCTTTACGATGGGTGGGTTGGGTCTGCTCGTGCTGTGTCTGCTATCGGCATCTACGCGCCAGCCACGCGTGTTCGTCGCGTGGATGTGGAGGAACGAGCTGTGGCTCAACAGCCTCGTGGACGAGAAGCCGAAGATCCGAGAGCCAAGCCGAGAGTCGTCGGCTGGCCGTTCAGCACCGAGAGGATACGAGCGGCTACCAACGACTGCACCCACCCCACCACAGCCGTCGTCTACGCGAGGCCGTGAAGTGACGGCCACGGTGATGGTGTTCTCCGTGATGTACTTCTTGCTGTTCAAGAGCGTGTTCAACGTCATCTTTTCGATCTTTCCACTGCTGATGTGGTTCCTGGCTGTTGTTCAAGTCGTGCCCAGCATCGCGTTCGAGGCACGTATGGTGATCGGTGAAGACTCTGTGAGCCGTGTGTTCGTGGCACTTGCGACGTCGTTCTTTGCGTACCAGATAAGCGTTGCTTCGGCCAGGGGAAACCTCGCTGTATCCGAGAAGGTTCAAGCGATGATGTTCCATCGAGACTCGTCGACGGCAAGCCGCACGCCACTGCTCGCGACGGACTCGTTCCGTCGTGGAGGAAGCTACGCAGGCTACGAGTCGTTACTACGCAGCGACTTCTCCTCTGGCCAATTATTGAACGATCCTCGACGCCGAGAAGACGTACGAGGACATGGAGGTGGGTCGACATCGCCACCGCCAGCTCCACCAGCTCCACCAGCTCCTCCAGGGCATGGCTTTGCATTCCCACCAATGCCTCCTATGGCTCCTGTAGCTCCTATGGCTCCAGTGCGTCCAGTTGCTCCCGCTCCTCCTGCGCGGCCGTATCAGTTTGAAGCTCCACGACGAGACTCAGCGACGGAGAGTGCTTATCGCGGAGAACCCGTGGAGCGAGAGATTGACTTGTGTGGGCTGAAGATCACGATTCGCTCGGAACCAGACCCCGAACCTCATGAGCGAAGTAGCTCGGAAGGCTTCCGCGATTCATGGGGATACGATGGTGGCAGCGTTCGCGGCAGAGACCGAGGCGGTGGTCGTGGAGGCGGGAGACGTGGTGGTGGTCGTGGCGGTCGAGGCCTTGGACATGCGGAGATGCTTCATCAGCGCGCATTCTCGGCCGGTCCAATGGCCAGGCCAGATTTCGCCGGCCATGTCCCAGAGGTGTTTGTTCGAGGGATGTCCTCCGACGGTGACAGCCGGCGAATGTCGAGTGATGGACCGCCGATTGATGGACCAACTTTTGGACGTAGCAGCAGCGACAGCCCTCCCGGCTACAAGCATGGAGGTCGAAAGGGAAGACGGTTGCATCGGCGTGGAGACAGCTTCGACTCGTGCAGGCCCGCCTCGGGGCGTCTTACGGATGTCGATCTCAAGCACGCTGCCCACTCGCGCCTATGGGAGGCTCTTGATCTTCGACCGAGCGCACCACAGGTACCGACGGAGTCATGGCGATCTGAAGAATATCCGATGGCGCGGCCAGCAGAGATCGGATATCCGTCATTGGCTGGCCGACAGTCTGCGGGAGCTCAACATTTCCACAAGACGCGATCCGACAATGGGTACCAGACCGATGCCGGGTACTCGGATGACAGTTCGTCACGTGGGTCACGCAAGCTGGAGATGTTCGCGACGAAGCAAAGGCTGAAAGAACAAGCACGTCAACTGAAGGAAGCGGCCAAGCAAATGAAGCGAGAGTACAAAGAACAATTGAAACGAGAGGCGGGAGAGTTGAAAATCCGAGCAAGAGACCCGGACCGCTTCAACAGAGATCGTGTGCGAAGCTCTGATGACCAGGAGCGCATGCGTGCAGAGCAAGCACGTCTTGCGACGCATCGCGATTCGAAAGGTGGGTCGAATATGTACAGATCGGCATCTCAGGATGTGAACGGAAGCCTTCGTGTGGTTGAAACACGTCGACCGTACCAAGCAGCGGCAGTGGATTCCGAGGAAGCCAAGGCAGAAGTCCCGGCGAGGAATGGCACCTACCTCGAGCGAGAGCACGAGACCAAGACGCGAGATGAATTCGCCCAAGAAATTGAGAAGGCGGCTCAAGAAGAAGTTGAGCGCCAGCGTCGTGAACTCGAGCTATCTAGAAGTCGAACTGCGATGAGAGCCAGCACGGGGAATATGTACAGCACGACCCCAACCAGTCGTGTTGACTCCAATATCGGATCAGGCTCTCGTGGTGGCGCTCAGCTCCGAGGGCGACGCTCCACTTCAAATGATCTGCTGGTGTCTGCGTTCGCTCGTGGTGGTGATGACACGAGACTCATGGCCGTACCGTTCAGAGGCAACCGAGATGATTTGGTGAGCATCGCCAACGCGTACCAGACAGGGGCATTGACCGACGAGGAGATCCAAGCGCAGTACAGCCGTTCAGTCGACTTTGCAGACTACACGACGGGGCTTGGACAGTATGCCCCCATTGATTTCTCCACTAGCCCAGCTCTCGTCACGACACTCGAGACGGTGCCTGTTTATCGAAGCACGACTGGTGGCTCCATTCAAGGGTTGTCCGTGCAGACGAGTGATCACGGGTACAATCGATTCACGGAGTCGCCGAACAACTCCCCGTCCAACAACAGCTTCATGACGAATTCGTTCATCGAGAGAGGTCCGTACGACGCATGGTCACCAACCAACAGCCTTCAAGACGCTGATTTCCCATCGGAAGAATTTCAGCAAGTCTACCGTTCGATTCGTTACACCGGAGACGACACTCGCGTGCTACCATCGCAAGCGTCGTCACTACCACATTACGAAGACGTACCAGGCACTCGAGACAAGGTCCACTTTTGCTCCTACGCTCCACCGAGTGTATACCCGTCTCGCCAGTCGTTCCGGTACGCAGTGTGGGCATTTTTCTTGAACCAGCGACAAGAAATGCGCGAACAGGCCGAGACTGCCGACCCAAGTGCGAGACAACTATCGATTGCGACCAAGTTGGTCATGCGTCGTGGTGCGCTGGTACACGTGACGTTGGAAGTTCCCGAAGGATTCCGCATTAGGAACGAGCCAACACAAGGTTTCCCATGGGAGGGCAAGATCTCCCACGTGGATTTCGACGTCGAATGCACGGATAACGCCGACTTTGGCCAAGTGCTGTTCAAAGCGACGATTGTGGTCGGATCCGAGGTCGCTGTGCTCCGTTCCTACGTGACGGTGTCGTCCAGGAAACTGGAGCCGAGTGAAACCGAGGCGCAAATGCTCGACTCCCAGCTTGAAGTGCTGGCCAAGACGTACCAGGAGATACCGTACCCGACGCTCGAGCTGAAGGAGCTCGTGGGCAGTGGATACTTTGGCGACGCCTACCGAGCAAGCTACAACGGCGAAGACGTGGTGGTGAAGACCATTCGAGCGAGTGAGTTTGGTGAGACAAATGACCAGATTCTGAAGGAGTTCCAGCATGAAGCAGCGATCCTGTCGATGTTTGGGCACCACCCGTGTGTGGTCCCGTTCGTTGGAGCATCCACAGATATCAAGTTTCCACTGAGTCTGATCACCAAGTACCTGCCCTATGGAAGCCTCGAAGACAACCTGAAGAAGCCGGAAAGCAGTCGAGATCTATCGGCTAGACAACGCACGCTCATGCTCAAGGACGCGGCTGCCGGTCTGCTCAACATCCACGAAGGTGGCTTCATCCACCGTGATATTGCGGCTCGCAACTGTCTCGTGGACCAAGACTTGCGAGTCAAGATCTGCGACTTTGGGTTGTGTAGACGTGTGAACGCGTACGGTGGCTCACTCATGAAAGGTGCTGTTGGTCCGATCAAGTACATGGCTCCAGAGTCACTCCAGCCACCGCACGGGTTTTCCTACGAGTCGGATTCGTGGATGTTCGGTGTGCTCATGTGGGAGACGTACACCGCGTCGTCTCCGTTCGAGAACATGACGCCACTCGAAGCTGGCATGCGTGTGATCAACGGCGAGAAGCTTCCGATCCCTCAAGGCCTTCCGGAAGAGCTGCGGCTCCTGATCGATGCGTGCTTCCACGAGTCGCCTCTGGAGCGGCCGTCGATGGCCGAGATCCTCACCACGCTGGACGAGTCAGCAGCTCAAGCCCAAGCCACTGCCGCGAAAGGAGCCAGACCCCAGCCAGCCAGAGCACCATCAGGATCATCGGCACGAGGAGTGGAGAATCCTTCGCCAGGGCTGACGCGTGAGTCACTCGAAGCCTTGGCTTCGGACGCAGCGGCGCTGCAGCGGAGAAATCCTTCGATCTGGGTGTAAGACTCTCGCACAAAGGAACGGACGAGACGGCGTGTAGGCTAGCCGTGGAAGGAGAAGACGAAGCAGATCTTCTCGGACCAGCAGCTACGAAAGAACGGAGGAGACCCGTGTCCCCGCCGCAATCTATAGTAACGAGTATCCTGCATGCGGCACGAATTGTATGTATCCAGTGGAATGGAATTCCGATCCATCATGCGTCTTGTTATTCGTGACAGACAGCAACCCCAAATCCTTCATCAGTCAGCACGTGCATGAGAGCATGAGACAGCGAGCGTCTTCCGCCACTGGATCTCTGGATCTCTCTTGCTGGACCACGTTCGCAAGAGTGGCACCCTATCCTACACTACATGTTATAGCACGCGGCATCCTGATGATTCCCGACCCCGCAGCCAAGATGCTCGGTCTCCGCCCCCTTCTGTACTATCGGATATCCTTACGATCGACAGGATCTTTCCAATCGGATCAGTCAGGAATCCAGACGAATATGCTGCTGAGACCGTCCGCCAGTGCGTTGGTAAGGCACAATCCAGTGTCATCTAGTTCACGGCACTAGCTTTTGGCTTGGGGATCGACCCCTCATTCGGATACCAACACGGAGATCCCATTCCAACTTGCTCTCTCTATGGAGCCCGACGGGTGAGCAACGCTCTGTCTCCATTGCCGTGAGTCCACGTCTATAGCTTTCCAGCGTTGGAGTGAAACTATCAAGTCTTGGTACCGAGACACCACCCACCAGAGCATTTCGAGAGCTCCAGGATGCGCATTGTGAACCG
>JAADXI010000713.1:0-16008 GCA_023337615.1 Pythium brachiatum | reverse complement strand
GGTTGGAAGCACCGTTCAAGGCGAGTGAGGACTTTGATGAGAGATACGCATGGATAAAACACGAGGCGACGCGCTGCGAGCGATCCTGTGACTGTTAGCACCACGTACAACAGGTGGATCATCGCGACAATAGCGTGGACCGTAGCGATGCCGGAGTATTCGCTCTGCGCGATGCCGATCGAGTAGGTTCGTAGCTGGAACGCGAGGTTCATGTGGTGGAGATTGTGGTACAACAGCGAGAAGCGAAGGTAGTACAGCACCATGATCATGTGCAGACTCAGCAGCCCGATCCAGCACGCGCGGTAGCCCCACGTCTTGAACAGCACGACCGAGCGAGGACCCTTGATCGTCCATTGACGCTGCATGGTCCGCATGTGCACTGTTGATCGAGGCCAGTTGGCGATTGAGTAGCCTTGTTCACTTGATGGAGAAGCGTTCACTCGATGAATGGGTATTGTTAGAACTGGCTTCCCAGGCTCAAGCCCAAGACGAGCAGTTCGTGATGGCGAACGAAGCTCGTATCTGTTCATTGGTGGATTATCAGAATCGATTTGCGGGCTCCTTGCCGTCGAGGAGCTCGATTCGAATGGTCAGGCCAGGAGGAAGTCGAAAACATCATCGAGATATAGGAGACGAGTTGTGTGGCACGCGGGACGAGGCTATGTTGGGGGCCTGCGTCGCTCCTACTTCGTACTGGGCACTTTCTACTCGTTATCCTCCTCGTCGCCGTCCCTGGATGGCGCAATTGCGGACACGAATCCACACACGTGCCGTTTGCAAGGTGCCGCGAATCGGATAACCTGTGCGGTCATCGCCGCGTCGAGCTGGGCAGTAGTTGGTCCAGGCTCGATCTTGATCAATCCGTTCTGGCTGCTGGAGAGAACGCTCAGAAACGCGAGCTTGCATTTCAGTGCAAGCGGAGCCCGTTGAACGCCGAGCGTCGTGCCGCTTTGCTGTTCGAGGCGTCGCGTGAGCTTGTCCACGAGCTCTCGATCGGTGTTGGTGTTGTGGTTGTGGACAGAGAGATGCACGCACTCGATGTGGCGGTTGGCGACCAGCATGCGCTCGATGCCGTCCATCAGCTTTTCAAGCTCTGGCGCAGGCAGCTGAAGATGGAGTTTGGCCAGATCGGTCGCGCCGGCGGTGATTGTTGATAGTAGACGCTTGTACCCATCGACCTCACATCGACCAGAGACAGCGAGCGGAGCGCGAAGCCATTGGACTTGAACCACGTGAAGCTTGCGACTTTAACAGACACCAGATGCAGTTCACGCAGGCCCGGACATGCGACGCTGAAAGAATGCATCGTCGAGGTGAACGCCCGTGCCACCAGAGATTTCCAACGCCTCGAGCTTGCCTGACCCTAGCAAGCGAAGCAGTTGGGAGAGCGCGTTCAAGTCGGTTGTGTGGCTGATTTCCAACGTGATGTTGACTAGAGAGGCGTTAACCGAGCTCGGCAGCGAGATCTCACGACGCTGGATGATCTCGGACCTGTGGACCCAGCAAATACCGGCACCGGGGTACAACAGACAGAAAACGTGCTGTGCGTCCAGAGGGCCATACACAACGCTCAGCGTGTCGACGCGGTCTTCCATCTTTAGTTCCTCGTGTTCCGGTGGCAGAAGAAGCGTTGCGCGGGGAATTATCTCGATCACGACGGGCATTTGAGTCCCTATCTCGCCTGGAAGCTGGTCATACTGCCCATTTTGACAGTTCCAGACGACGGCAAGTGGATCGCGCGCCTTGAGGACTCGCTCGAAGATGTCGACCTGTTCCTGCGTAAGCGCCGTGGCGTCCAGGCGGAGGTTGCTGAGTGTGTGTGGCGGCGCCACTGACGATTGTGTACGCGATCCACGACCACGCCAAGCGGTAGTCTATTGCTGTAGAATTCTTCACACTCAGTTGAGTGACGTGTTGGCTGATCTGGATCGCGGAGCTCGCTGCAACAAACGCGTCTTCACTCACTTCGATGCTGAGATCGAGTGAGATTGGTGCCTTGTGTGTGGGCTGGGTGAGTAACACGCTGCGGAAAAAGCTCGTGGTCGCCACTCGGGAGAGCTTTCCTGGACGTGACCGAAACACGACTGAATTGACCGCGATATTAGCACGCTCCGAGATGCGTTTCACCAACAACAGCATCGTAGTCCGAGACGATTGCAGGGTCCAACGAGACGTCAATGGCTTGGAGTTGGAACACGCTACTGGCTGTGCGGCCGCTGGTTGTCTGGTTCCACCGCGAATACAATGCGAGCCGGTCGGGATGCTCCGCTAGCATGAGCGCAGTCGCAATCTCGTCCAGCATTTGCTGTGCACTTGATTCACTGAGTCCTGAGAGATGGATGTCGATGCCGAGCTGGATCCGGTCGTTTGCGCCTCGCGTAAAGGGAGCCGCACTGTTTTGGTGGTGGCGATCCACCCAGCATTGCAAGAGCGTCTGGCGGACCGCGTAGTACATTGGAGAGTGCTTCTCCACGTCGATCTCAAACACCAGCCACCGCAGCACTTGTCGCAGCGTCGCCTCATTCGCCGCGTGCTCCAAGCCGACAATTTTGAAGCGCACAAACGGTGGGTTCGACGCGGCGGGTGCAGTCACGGCAGCCACTACTTCGTCCAGGTACACGTTATCCTTTCGTATCTCCAGCAGCGCATTCCACGCCGCCTCGTAGTCGACACGCGCCAGCAACTCCAGCAGCTCCATGGCCTCGATGTCCTCAACTGTGACGTCGCTGCCCTTGATCACGATCCACCAGAGCCACAGCTCATCAGCCAACGACGTCGACTCCGCAAACGTATCGAAATAGGTGGCGAGGTTCTTGCGCGCGCGGTCTAACCACGGCTCCAGCATGCGCAACAGCACGGGCGTCGACGGGCTCGCCATGGCAACAGCGCTTCTCCAAGTGGTGGTGGTCTTGCTGTCAGCCGTCCTTTCTTGTGGATTTGCAAGATTCTTTCTTTACAAAAATAGCACCTATTTATGGTTCATAACCATCGATAACCACTCGAAGCATGTCATTCTATTGGTGGATTTTCCAACGCAGGATATTTTGATTGGCAGATATTCACAAACTTGTTAATGTGGTACTGGCGAACCAAGCGACACAACAGCAATCAGGCGACTGCACCGCGTTCTTCCACTGACGACCCGAAGCATCGTGCTCATGGACAGCGCTGTCCGTCTCCCCTATGGCGATACGCGTGATAATGGCGCATCAGATCCCACTGACGCAGCCACCAGATTCCACAGCTTATCGGAGCCCGTGACGACCGCCATCAACGCGACTCGCTGGGCGTTTCTGGAGCGCTTCTTCTACTGCTGGTTCGAGCTCAGCGAGTACCAGGACCAGGACACGGCTCCACTGGAGACGCCGGCGCTTGCGTTCGACGCCTTCCGAGTGTTTCTGCCGTGGGCTACGTGCCCAGCACCCGCGCAGCTCCTGTTGATCCAGCAGCTCGTTGACGCCACGGAGCTCGTCGGCTACATGTTTTACTTGGATAAATCCGCGTGGTGGTTCGTGAAGGAGCGGTTCAAGCCGTGGTTCCACACGTTCCAACCAAGCGACTACGTCCCAAAGACGCTCGTACCCAAGATGCGGTTCGTGCTCCACCAGCGGTTTGTCCACAGAGACGACCAGGCAGATGCCGTGCGGATTCTGTATCAAGTGTTGTGTGGGGACCACCAGCTAACGGACGACGCGCACTCGCAGGGTTACCACGAGGCCAAGGCCAAGTTGCTGAGAGACCACAGAAACGAGTTAAGAGGCTTCCAGATCCCCATTGCGTTCGAGTTCGCGCCTGAGGCACCCTGCTCACCAGACCAGCTCCAGGGTTACTTAGTGGATGTGATCGCTCTGGTAGACGCAGTGAATCGCCAAACTCGCTCGCCCGACAGTGCGTTCCCGTTTCGCCTTGAAGACATTCAGCTGAAGCTGTACATGCATCAGCTGAACGATGTCCAAGACGAACTGCGACGGCTGCTGTCGCTTGGTGTGCCTGTGAATATCCAGCTGCGGCAACTCGATGAGAGCTCCGGCATGTCCTGCAGTGTCGACGACTGCATCAACAGCTCCACCATGTACGCAGCGTTAGCACACGACCCAGCGGCTCTCTCTGCGTCGGAGCCTACTGGTGTTAAGCATAAACTCGACCACCGCATGATCTACAGCTCACCGGAGCTCTGGTCGGCGCTGGCGTTTGCACCGAATTTGACGGAGCTGGCCATCCACCAACAGTTTTTGGAGGACAAAGAGACCCGTGCGACCCACGCCAAGTGGCTGGGGTACTCGCTCAGCCACACGAGAGTGCGATCGCTTTCACTGACGATGTTCGAGCCAACAGAGAACGAGATGGATACGATCCACGACGTCGCGCTGTCTCCAGATCCAACGCGGTTGCTGCGGTCTCCAAACAAACAGTCTGAGGTGTGTGATGACGGCCCGCAAGTGGTGAGTTTGAAGCCCCACGCGTTGATTCAGACTACACACGGAGACCAGAGGACGCTCGCGCAACTCAGTATCCCGACCGACTGGCGGTTCCCTGTCGTTTGCGTCAACACCAATGAGGATCACATCGAGTTCGTGGTTCCAGGTCACGCTGTCTGCTGTGCGTCGATGGCGAGCGTTCTCTCGGTGGACATGACACCAGCGCAAGCAAAGCCGACATTTGAAGGCGAAGGGCTCCATTCGCTTGCGATTTACAGCGACGAGCAACGGCCGGGCGTAGCTGCTCGCTTTGTGGAGCTCTTTGGACGATCGCTGCGGCGTTTTCGCTGGGCGGGAGACGACTTGATCGCTCTTCCTGAAGAACCGCCTTTCGATCAAGACCTAGTTGGTGTCTTAGCGTCGTGTCCTCTACTGGAGACCGTGGTGATGAAGGAGAGGAAGCTGCAGTCGCTGGATGCGCTGATGCACTACTGCGAGAATCATCAGTTCAATCTACGGTCGCTCACGCTGGCCAACGTGTCGTTAACGTTGCCCGAGATGATCAAGTTTTTCAATCAGTTGGCAAATCCACGGCTCCAGCTCTCGCGCAAGCTCCAGCATCTCTCGTACGAGTCTGCTTTTGACGGCGCTTCTATCGATGCGGCAGTGGCGATGCTCAGAACCAATCGAGTGCTGTCCTACGTGGATTTTGGAATGTCGGAGGACGTCTGTGACGCGCATCAACACCGTTTCGAGGCCGAACGAGGTGTGTTCGTCAGGGTCGATCGACTGCCGTTGCGTGCGAAATTGGCGTTCCTGAGTCTGGTCCAGTTCCAAGAAAGCAGCGGCTCCAACAGTGCTCTCAGTCGACTCGACAGCTCCTGCACGTCGCTCATTTTCGAATGTTTTGGTCGATTAACAGCTCGCGAAATCACGATCCGCAGTGTCTGAGCTAATCGCGGAGCCGGTTTCACGAATTGCGAGTAGTTTGGTGCTGATCCTCGAATTGATCCGACACGCCCCACGACAAACAGCTCTGTAAAAATACTTCGGCTGCGAGGTCAATCAGAGATGATGAACACAAGCCAACGAGCTGCAAATGACGACGACTTCACACGCAGCAGTGATCGCTGTGCCGCCAACGACGTGGATCTACGTGGCGTGGTGGGTGGGCTTGCTGCTTCTCCACGTGGCCAACACGCTCTACTATCTCGGTTTCACGGCGTTTTATGCGGAACTCCACCGCTCGAACCTCGCCTTTCAGCTCAAGACGTACTCGATTGGCATCGCTCCGACGGAATACAACGGCATCGCTAGGACCCACGCTGCAATCTACCTGATCCACGTGGTTTATATCCTGTTGATGGTCGGATCATCGCTCGCTGCTCGTCGATTCGTCTTCTATCCGTCGACGAGTCTCTCCAGTATCATGACGACACTCGTCAGCTACTGCCAGAGGCGCGTTCGGATCCACAACGTCTCAACACCAACTGACCGTAAGCTCTCGAGACTCACGTCGGTCCCTCAGTTTGTGATCCGCTCAGCAACTCGCAGTATGGACTTGATCTTCGGTCGCGAAGGTCTCCTGGGTGTTGACAGCGTTTACTTTGATGACTTGCTGGTGGTACGAGAGGTCTTCGAGACCGCGCTTCAGAGCTACCAGGCCTACCGCATGACGCAGCTCCTCCCACGACTGGGTCTCATCCGTATCTACGTCGTGCTGTTGGTCGCCAATTGCTGGTCCGTGCCTATCGTGCATCGCGTGTATCAACACCAACACCATAAGCGGCGGATCGTGAGCTTGCTGTGTGACGCGGTGCTGGACACGATCTCCTCGATGGGCATCACGCTCGTGATCTTCGCCACGTACGCGCCGCAGTACACAGACCCGCGGTTCGGTTTCCCATTCACCAACTGGTTCAACGACGAGTGGTTTACAGCCGTTCTCCAGGAGTTTCAGATGATGCTGGTGGTGTCGTGGGCCGACATGGCGTCGCGCTTAGTGTTTGCGCTGGGGCTTCTCCAGTGTATGAACGCCGTCAAGGACATGCTGGAGCCTGGGCCTGGGCCTGGCAAGTCAAGCGTCTCACATTGCCCAGACACTGCGAGTACTGTCATTCCCTCCCCACCTCACGCAATGCGAGGACCTGACAGTTCATTAATCATCCAAAGCGCGACCAAGCCGCGCTTGTCTGGACTGAATCGGCTCCAGCGTGTGAAAAACTACGTCTTGCACAGCGCTGGACCTCGGTGTTTCGTTGTATGGGGCGTCGTGATCCTCGGCGTCCACGCCTACTCTGAGTTCCAGGCATCCAGCTGGCCTTGCAAACTGGATCTGCGCCCGTGGCTCACCTCCCAACCAGCGTGTTCTCTCGTAGAGATCGACTGCCATAGCCTCGGTGTATCTGGAAGCGTAGCATCGCTTGAGGCAGCGTGGACACGATTTGATCCGTCACTCACAGCTCATCTCACCATCCGCCACTGCCGCGAACTAGAGATCCCAGCTCTCATTGAGGAATTCAATGACCTCACGAGCATGAAGGTGTAC
This sequence comes from Pythium brachiatum, assembly GCA_023337615.1. Taxonomy (NCBI): domain Eukaryota; phylum Oomycota; class Peronosporomycetes; order Pythiales; family Pythiaceae; genus Pythium; species Pythium brachiatum. The sequence goes on along the minus strand of JAADXI010000713.1, from coordinate 9,042 downwards.
AACTCGACGATCGTATCGTGGCCAGAGTCCGCAGCGATCACATCCACGGCCCACGGCACCTTACGCGCGCTGTATTTCGTACGCACGAACTTCTTGAACGCCACGCTTCCTCCCGGTTTGAGGACGAGCCAGTTCCCGCAGAGTTTCCGCAGCTTCCTGGCTATCGCGACCAACCTCGGCTCGTTACCTGATGATCTGGATCGCGTGTGGCCGCAACGAATGTCGCTGGCACTCGAGTCCTCGCAGTTCACGGCTGTGCCAGACGTGGTCATGCGACTCAAGCCGAGTCTGCTCTCGCTGTCTCAGAGCGCGATTACCAGCGTGCCTGCGAGTCTCTTTGAGATCCCGACGCTCGCCAATCTGCTATTGTGCTCCACGTTGGTCCAGGAACTGCCGCGTCACGTGCCGAACCCCAGTACAAAGTTGTATGTCGTGATGCTGGAAGGCAACCCGATCTCAACGCTGTGGGAATGGATGGATCCGATCATCGCGCGGTCATTCGCATACAAGAAACGGTACTTCAACCTCCACAACACGCCATTCTGTGCTGAGCAATCCGAGATCGAAGCCGGCAATCGCACTAGCTACTCGGCATCCAGTCGAGAAGAACCATCAGGTCTCGCACGTGTGATGGACGTGTCGACGGCGGAGCGTCTCGCGTATTCAAAAGACGCGGTGGCGTGTGGCGTCGACATGAAATCGTTCTTCCCGCTCGCTCTTGAAGACGCTGTGAGCGCCTTGACACGATGATACTGACAAAAGAGAGCGCTACACATCGCGTATCTTGCCAAGATTACGCGAGTGAAACGAACCAGGTCAGCGGCCAAGTATAGCGTCAATAAACTAGGCGGGCCAGATCGAGTGGTTATACGTGGGGCAGAGTATACGCACCGTGTGAGTCTTATCGCGATCGCGTCGGCAAGAACGTCTGTACGTGAGGAGTTCCTGGTACCCTCCTGCAGCATAAAAGTTTTCAACACGTCCAGTTGACACAAGCCGTGCTCTTCACGGGTCTTCGTCTCGCGCGTCATGGCTGCAAGTCCATCGGTAAAGCCTGTGAAAGGGCGACCAACGCCTCGGCCGTGGAGTTACGTCGCGTGGTGGGTCGGACTGCTGCTTCTCCACGTCGCGAACGTGCTGTTTTACGTCGGCACGGCGGTCTTCTACCACGTTGTCTATCTCTCGAACCTCGGGTTTCAGCTCGCGACCTACTCCATCGGCATCGACCATACCCAGTACGCTGGCGTCTCCGCCATGCACGCTTCTGTCGCCGCCGTCCACGCGTTCTACATCCTCGTCATGGTCTCGTCCTCTATCGCAGCGCGTCGATTGCAGTTCTCGCCGACCATTCCAGTTCATACTCTGGTAGTGAGACTGTGGCTGACACTCAGAAGGTGTGGCCGCCAGCAAGTGGAAACCCACGACGGGTCGTTGTCGAGGATTGCATCGGCGTCGCAGTTGACGATAGGGTGGATTGGCCGCTCCGTCTCGTTCGTCTTCGGCCGCGAGGGGCTCCTGGGCGTCGACAACTTGTACTTTGACGATCTCCTGGTGCTCCGTGAGCTGGTAGAGACGACGCTACAGAGCTACCAGGTCTACCGCATGAGCCAGCTGCTGCCTCGCCTCGGTCTCATCCGTGTGTACGTCGTGCTGCTGGTCGCGAATTGCTGGTCCGTACCATTCCTTTATCGTGTGTACCGACACCAAGCTCTCGAGCGGCGCATCGCGAGTCTTCTGTGTGACGCGGTGCTCGACACGCTGTCGTCCATGGGCATTACGCTGCTCATCTTTGCCACGTACGCGGCGCAATATACAGACCCAGCGTTCGGCTTCCCGTTGACGAACTGGTTCAATGACGAGTGGTTCACGTCCGTCTACCAGGAGTTTCAGATGATGCTGGTGGTCTCGTGGGGCGACATGATCTCTCGCTTGGTGTTCGCGTTTGGGCTTTTGCAATGCATGGATGCAGTCAAGGACATTCTCGAACCAGAGCCGACCAAGCGCCTCGCGATCGACTTGAAAATTGCAGTCACACCCTCAGCCCACCGTAAGGCTGATCGAGTCGTAACGCCTCCTGTTCAAGCCTCAATGCCTTCCGTCCACGCGACGCTGTCTTCCCCTCCGTACAGCCTCATCAACACTGTGAAAGGGTATCTGCACCGAGTCGCCCCGCGCTGCTTCATGTTGTGGGGAGTTGTGATCATCGTTGTCCACGCATACGCTGAGTCCAAGGGCACCAACTGGCCGTGTAAGCTCCACCTGCGTCCGTGGCTCAGCGCCAAACCCGCCTGTTCGCTCGTGCAGATCGACTGCCACGCACTAGGAACGGTTGGTGCTGCAACGTCGCTTGATTCGGCGTGGACACGATTCGAGCCGTCGCTCACAGCACACGTGACGATCCGCCACTGCCCAGAGCTCACAATCCCACCGACGCTGCAGCAGTTCCATCGCCTGACGAGTATGAAAATGTACAACTCCACCATCACGTCGTGGCCAGCTACCGCAGCGATCACGACACAAGCTCACTCAGCACTACGCGCTCTGTACTTCATCCGCACAGAGTTTATCGACGGTACACTGCCGCCAGGACTCCTGACAAGGGACTTCCCACAGATATTCAGCAGCTTCATCGCCAGCTCCACGAATCTCCACTCGCTGCCGGACGATTTGCATCTTGTGTGGCCCACGAGTTTATCACTCGCACTCGAAGCCTCGCTGTTCACGTCTGTGCCCGACACGGTCAAGGATCTGCAACCAATGCTCTTCTCATTGGCTGAGAACCCACTAGCCAGTGTACCGGCGAGCCTGTTTGAGATCCCCAATCTCGAGACGCTATTGCTTTGCAACACGCTGATCCAGGAGCTGCCGCGTGAGGTCCAGACTCCCAGTCCCGTGATGTACCTCGTGTTCCTGGACGGCACGAATATCTCCACGCTCTGGTCGTGGATGGAGCCGATCATCGCACACGCACTCGTCTATGACAAGCAGTTCTTCAACGCCCACGACTCGCGCTTCTGTGTGGAACGTGAAGAGATCGAAGCCGGAACTCGTGCGCATTTCTCAGCCGCTGACACGAATCCACTGGTGTCACTTGCTACCGCAATGGACGTAGCGACACCCGAGCGACTCGCATATTCAAAGCACGCGGTCGCGTGTGATTCATCCTACGGCCCGTACTTTCCGCTCGCACTTGAAGACGCTGTGAGTGCGCTCACGACGTAGGCATCTTCGAACAAATTGAGGTCATGCAGCAGGTCAAAACCTCCAAACATTCGATGGATACATCCCTCAATACTACAAAAATAGACTGAAATGCAATGCTGCTATCACAAAAATGGTCTCAGCCTCATGAAATATACGCAAATATTCATTGCTGGAATTGTGTGGTCAACATAAATAGGGAAAATTGATTCCAAAAATAGATGTTTTCGTGCTGGAAAGTCCTCAGTCCACAACATCAATGGAGCTGCTGATGGAGCAGCTCGAGCCATGGCTGCGCCACGCCAAAGACCGCTTGAGTATTGCTCCAGATATCTTCCTCCAGACGGTAGGCGTTCGTCGTGATGTGTGGCTGCAGTGGAAGGTGCTCTCCGGCGTTCCGTTTGACGTGAGAGATGTGGAGGCCATGGAGCTGCTGGAGCTGCTCACGCGCGTGGACCACACAGCAGCATGGAAGACAATCCTGTCGATCACACAGCACGATTTGTATCTCGATTCGATCCAGGAAGCTGCGCAAGACACGCCCATGTTCCCGCGGTTCGTTGTCATGGAATTCCAAAAAGTGTTCTTCAGCAGCTCGTTCGCCCAGGCCGTTAATTGGCTTCTGTTTGAGATTGAACCAACAGACCATACCGCTGAATACTTTGCTGTCCGTGCGTCGCTGCTAAAGCTCCTAGCTGAGAAAAACCAAGGCGTGGTGTTTGAACGCAGTGCCAATAATCGGATTCCGATCAAGATTCACGTGAGTGTCGGCATGGCGTACGGCGGCGATGCGTTAAATGAGATTATACTGCTCGCTCCGTTCCTTCAAGACCCACGCCGCAATGAAATCCTATAAGCCAACGCCACTGCTGCCCAGCACAGCGGCGTCTTCCGTCTCGACAGTGTTGATTTGCGTGGTCAGACCCTCCCCAGTGACTGCCTACCGTCCATCCAAGAGCTTTCCCAGACGTGGGGACTTCGCGTGGACTGCGCGTACCTCTCTCACGAGGCGTTTGACGCTCCTGCACCATCAATCAAGTTCTTGGGCAGCATGGTCGTGAGGAATCTGCCACAGAACCCAAAGGCCTTTGTGGTCGACATCCACGGCACGCCGAACGTCTTTCAGGCCGGATGCTCCGCCGCGATGGTCAGTCAGCACGTGCGATCGGTGACGCTGACAAGGCCAATGCACTTTGAGATGCAGCCTCTCGCCTGGGCGTGGACTGCGTATGCGTTTTTCAGTAGCGAAGCAACCCACAAGATCGAGGAGCTCAGTCTGGCAATGAATGGCTTTATGCATCGCGACGTTGAAGTGATCGAGGCGATACTTGAAGCTAGAGACCCTCTCGCAGTGATCGAGACTTCACCTGATGCAGACTTCAGGCTTCCGTCTGATGGCCGGCAGCTCCGTGAGCCAACAGTGGTCGATATTCGCCCCAAAAGCCTGCTTCTAGTACGAGGCACAGCATCTCCGAATCAAATCGTCAGCATCAAGACAGGCACCGGAGTCGAGTCGCTTCGTGTCGTGGTAGACTCGCCGAATAGCCAATACGTGTGCGTCGTATACCCTGGCGCTGGTGTCGTCTGGATCGATCGCGAACAGATTGTCGCTTGCCGTCCATACATCCCAACAACTCCTCCCACACTCACACGCTTGAGGCTGGAGCTTGATGAAGATACGTGTATGGAGTCGGTCTCACGACTCTTTCGCAGCATCGGCACCGACCTCCACTCGCTCGCTCTGCATGCCCTCACGGACGGTATCGAATTGACCAACGAGTTCCTGCAGTCCGTGCTTGGCGCTTGTCCGAGGCTTCGCCGCCTGGATTTAGTGCTGGTGATCGTCCCCGATTTCAAGTGGGTCACCATCAGTAGACTGAGTTCCGTGTACGTGGATAGTGTCACCCCGGCTGAAGAGACAGCATTCCACGACCTGTTTGGAGAGCTGGAGACGCACAGAGGGTCACTCACGGAGCTCCACATCCAGGAAACTCCTGGATGCTTTGAAGAACTAGAGGGGAGCATGCTACAAGCGCTGGATCGCAACTACGTTCTCGAGCGGCTCGTGCTCTCCGTCTCCTCCGATGCGGATAATTATCTCGTGCCAAAAAGCGTTGTAAAGGCGTTAGCTGAGCGTCACGGTGGCGCACTACACAGGCAAAAGGCTCCGGTCCAACTACACAGCAAACTCGCCTTTCTGAGCATCTTGACAACCCAACAACACACTCAAGACCACGACGATAGCGACAACGTTAGAAGCCATCGTGTTCTTCCTGAGCTAGATGCTGCAGTTGTAGGGATCATCTTTCGCTTTGCTGCCCAGCACAAGCAGCGCGTCTGCGGCACAGTGCCGTTTGTTCATACTGGGTGGCTGTAGCTTCGAACGAATGTACGACGGTATGATATTTAGTGAAGGAGAAATGAATCGATAAGGTTCTTCATCTCTACATGAAGTAGTACTCGTCCTCTCTGCCAGTGACCGCAACCGATCCGCACACGCGCTGCTTACATAGTGCAGCAAACTCGTAGATCGTCGTGATCAACTCGGGGGCGAGCTCCGTTCTGGCTTCCGTATCATCGATCGAAGTCGTGCGGCTGTGTGGCATCGCACTAAGCAGTGCCAGCTTGCTGCTCATCGGCAACGGAGCTCGCTGAACGCCAAGCAGCTTGCCGCTGTGCTTGGTGAGTCGATCGGTGAGTTCCTGAACAAACTCAGTGCGAACTTCGCCTTTGCGCACGGAGAGAAATACGCGTTCAATGGCGCTATTGAGGCTCAGCATCCGTTCAATATCAGGCATCAGAGACTCGAGCTCTTCCGCGAAGAGCTGGATGTGGAGGTCGACCAAGTGTCCGGTCGCCGCACTCAAGATGGCGAACATTCGCGTGTAGGTATGTGGCTACCTTAGCTCCACGTCTCTCAACGACAGCGACTCGAGACGCGATCCACCTGTGCCAAGCCACTGAAAACTCGCTACGTCCAGTGTGACGAGATCCAATCGACGCAGCGATGGACACGCGGCAAACACTCGTACGAAGAAGTCGTCGTCCAGCACAAGCTCTTCATCGCCTTGGATTTCGAGACATAGGAGGCCACGTCCGATCGACTTGAGCAATCGAGTAGCTGCGAATATATCTGTAGAGGCACCAAGATCGAGGCAGATGCTGTGGACGCCACCAGTAGACGACGCACTTGGGACGGTAAACTCACGCTGGCGAATGATCTGAGAGCGATGCACCCAGCACACGCCTGCCCCAGGGTACACCACACGCACGTGCTGTTTGTCTGGCGAGTCTTCGACCACACGCAGCGTTTCCACCTCATTCTTGGTGCAAATCTCGACTTGTTCTTGGCCGGTAGTCAGCGTCGCACGTGGAATCACCTCAACAACAGTAGGCGCTTGGGTTGCCAACTCAGGTGCACGCAGCTCAAAGGACCCATCTAGGCAGCTTGCAATGTACACAAGCGGATCGCGCATCTCGAGCACGCGTTCACAGACCAGCACGTCGTCAAGAGTGAGCTCGTCCATGTCCAGTTCAACGACTTGGACGGTCGGCGAGGCCTCGGCACTGAAGACCGTGTACGCGATCCATGCCCACCAGCATTGACGATCTCGGCTGGAGATCTCCGCCCTCTCCACGCCCTCCTCAACGTCTTCTGGTCCAGCAAGTCGGATCTTTTGGACACTTCGACTGATCTGGAGCGCTGATGTCGCCGCATAAAACTGCCACAATCCAGCATCAAAGCCCAGTGTGATCTCCCCCGGAGAGTCGGTAGTCTCAGCTGCCAACAGGCTTCGAAAGAACGGGACCATGGTCTCTGAAAGAAACTCACGCGTCGCGGAGTCCAGATCAATGGCTTCGACGCTAACATTCCATTGGTCGCGAAGGCGTTGAATGAGATCCAGCACGGCCGCAGATGTGAGAGCCGAGCCAAAGACAACGTCCACGGCTTCGAACGAGAACGTGTCGCTCAGCGTGGAGCTGCTTCCTCTCGAGACGTGGCGCCACGATTTGTACAACTCGAGCTGCTCTGGATGCTTCATTAGCGTAGCGACTTGGGCGAGCTTGTTCAGCAAGTTCTCGGCGCTTGTGTGGTCGAGTTCGGTGAGATCCAAGTCGAATTTGATTGGAATCCGGTTGTTGGCTTCTCGTGGGACTGGAGAAATGCGTCCTTGGTGGTGGCGATCCGTACAACTTTGTAGCAGTGTCTGCTGCACAGCGCAGTACACTGGCGAGTACTGTTCAGGATCGAACACAAGCCACTGCAGCACTTTCTCCAGGGTCGAATGGGTGAACGCGTGACACAAACCGACGATCTCGAACTTGGGCAGCAGCGGCGAACGCGCCAGCATCGCTGCGTCCAGCATTTGGTCCAAATAGACAGCGTTGTTGGTGATCTCCAGCAGCGCCTTATATCCCGCGTGGAAGTCCACGCGCACAAACAGCTCCAGTAGCTGCATGGCCTCAATGTCTTCAATCGCAATCGCGTGATCCTCGATACTCCACTGGATCCAGAAGCCACTAGCCAAGTCCTCAGCAGACGCGAACGTATCGATAGAGAGCTGCATGCGGTCACGCGCGCGTGCGAGCCACGGCTCTAACATGCTCAGTAGCACCGATGTCGGAGGACTCGCCATGGTATCCGGATAGGAGGTCGGGTCGCGTTTGCAAAATGACAGGAAGAGAACACTCAGTCGAGGAATGCAGACTCAGATTTGGGCAGACTGAGTCGAGACGAGACGGGTCTTGATTGATGGAAGGCGACCAACTAATTCGACGAGGTTTCCACGTACGGCACAGCAGCACAGACACGATGCTTGTGCGTTGAAGTCGGCGGCTTCTGCACGTACAACGCCTCTCCGTGCTGTTCCTTCAGCATTGTCTCCACAGTCAGCTGCACGACGAGGCCCGGCATATATCGGAGTAGATCGACAGCACAAGTCGCTCCAAGACGTGGTTATGGTCTAGCGCGCAAGCGATGCATGTCTCCAGACGGCGGGTTCGCAGGAGCTCCAGCTGCGGCGCTTTGTGTTGAAAGAGGAGATGGGTACCGGAACGAGTTGGCCCACGACGTCTACGATCACCACGAACGGCTTCAACATGGTGCTGGTTCAGTGTGATTCTTACGCCGCCACCGATGATCTCCGGTTTGTGTGGTGGGTGGGGTGCCCACGGCATCGGTTGCGGCGCCAAGTGGCAGTCACTCACGAGTCGTGACGGCAACACTTACCCTGCCAGTCCCGCCCGCCCAAGTGCTTCACTGGTCGTGCGGTGCACTGGATCAGCTCCAGGTGGAAGCCGTTCGTCGTGATCGCTGACGTGGTGGATGAGCGTGTACCTGCGCTCAATCTCACCAATGCATCTCAGCTGAAGCTATGGACATCGGCTCGGAGTCCCGAATGCCCCGCGCTCAACAAGTCTTCGTGCGAGCTGGAGATCACGCCGCAGTCGGAAACGTTGGCAAACATTTCCAGTTGATGAGCGTTGACCGTTGTGTAACAAGTGCCAACGTTGATAGCAGCTATGTCGAAGAGATACTAGCTGATCGTGCAGCCCGAGCCATTAGTCTGCGGCAACGCAGCGTCCGCGATGGCGGCCTTTATCGCAGCGTGTTTCTCAAGATTCCCCAGAGCTGTCGATGCGTACTCCGTGTGCACCTGGGTGCCCTTGGCCGCAAGCTTCGCGAGCGCAGCGATACCACCGGCTTTCGCGATGGCGACTCTATTTGCATCGGTCTGAGAAAGATTACACAGAGCTCGGACTGCGTACTCCTTCTGCTTGTCGGTGCCGCTCGCCACGAGCCGCACGAGTGGAGGGATCCCACCGGCATGTGCGATAGCG
>JAADXI010000712.1:0-16027 GCA_023337615.1 Pythium brachiatum | reverse complement strand
TGGCATGGACGGTAGAGATCGGGAGGAACGGCTCTATGACAGTGTTAGGACACACGCAGCCACCTATTGGACCCGCGCGGCAATTTGATGCTCACCTCAGAAGAGTGTGAGTGCTTGAATGCCAACATGATACTGTACAGGAGGATTTGCCAATTCCGGAAGCTTTAGAGCCGCACACTACCGCGTTGACGTGTTGTGAGACCCTCCAAAAGACTGTGGGCTGTCTTGCGCTCGCTAGAGCTTTCTTCTGATCATTCTTGTGCAGTGTATCCATGAGTCGGTAGAAACAATCGTCGGTCAAAATGACCGAAGATTTCCAATGAATGATCGCATTTCTCATTTCTCGAGCCAAAACAACAGGAGCCACATTTTTCCTTTTGTGGAAATCCTCGGCCAAAATCTACGAAGAAATGGCGTATTTCGAAACTTTTGGCGCGACGAATTCCAGAGAAGTATGTACTTACCCATGGAAATTGTAGTTAACCTAAGTGAAATCTAAGTACTTGAGTACTTACCGATGGAAATTCCTCGGATACCCATGTACGACGGACTCGCACTGGCAACGGGGATGATCACGTTGCCAACTTGGCGGCACTGCTTCATGTCCGCACTATCAAGCACAGGCAGGAGCTTTGTCATATCACAGGCCACTGCGTGGACGGAGGACGGCAGCGCCAGCACCAATAGGGCGAGAGACACGAGGAGCAGTCTTGTCATTGCGAAGACACGGCGGAAGAGGAACTGAGCACTGGTCTCTTTATCCCAGCGTTCATTCTCCGCGAGGACTCGAAGAGGGAGATGTCCATGGTGATGTGTTTGGGTGATACTTCGAAGTATTGGGTTCCTTGAAGGTGAGCTTCCAGTTGAAGATTCCATCGGAGATTTTCGTAAAAACCTATTTTAGACTCCCCAAACCTCAAATAATGTCTCTAAACATGGTACTAAATCCTCATTTCCACTCTTTCTAATGTGAATGCTTCAAATTAATATCAGCCAATCAGTGTTGTCAGATTTCCTCTGACTCACTTGAGTGACGCCTTTCTCACAGTGACAATGGCAGCAGTGATGAAGAACGTCTCCCCCATGGACGCGCTAACGCCGTGGCGCGAGCTCCTGCCGTCCATTGGGAAGCTCTACCGCCCATTAGATGATGAAGGTGATCGCTATGTGGACGCCGACGGCCTACTATGGTTCCACTGGACGCCCGCACGCGATCCCCTCGCGTGGCCACGTCAGTTGGAGCTGGTGCAGCTTCTCGCGCTGCTCGTGGACGTCGATCGCGCGGCATTTGAGATGCTTCTGGGTGGATTTGAAGACGCGTACTCGCATTATTTCGTGGTGTATCGCTCCAAGTATGAAGCGCCGTATTCGCTGGGTCTGTACGTGACGCTGGAGGACGACAGCGACCACAACAGCATTCTTGATGCGCTGAAAATGGAGCTGCGCGAGGATCCAGAGAGCGAGTTTGTGAAGGCGAAGCGTGCGTTGGTTGGCGATCATGCGGTGAAGACAATGCCCGTGTTTGTGGAGGTGATGCCGTCCGTAGAGTTCCTAGATACGTCTCTCCAGTTCGTAATTGAGCTGGTCCAGTTCCAGCTCCAGCCAGAGTCCAATACCCTTTTCCAAGTCACAGCCGTGCAGGTATCTAACGACACGCGTGATGCAGGTGGCGATCCAGCGTTGTGGGCGTTAGCGAGGCTCGCAGATCTGGGGGTTTGTATTCCACGAGTAGTCATCCAGACCAGTGCCACGCTGTCTACGCCTCCACAAGATATCGTGGCGTTCGTGGCAGCCATCCAGTCGCTTCTCGGTGTACGTGGCGTCGCTACTCAAGCTCCTATCGCTGGGACACCTCAGACACGAAGACGGCTCCAGCATCTGGAGTTGCGGCCACCTTTCTCAATGCACATTGTGATTGCGTTGTGTACGGCGATCGCGCAGAGCGAAACGCTACAACGTGTGAGTGTGGAAGAAGCCACGGCTCGCAGCCACCGACAGCCGTTCCCCATCGAGCCGTTCTGGCGCTGGCTCGCGTACGCGCTGTTCAGTCGTGGAGCCAACAGCAACGTCGCGATGCTGGAGCTCGACGCTGGGATGCTGCTTCGGTTTTACGTCCAAGGGATGCACAGCGTTGCTCACCATGAAGACGCGTTAGTGAGTGAGCTGGACCCGCGTCTACCAATCCCATCTCCATGGAACAACTGGGTTGTTGATATTCCACGCGACATGGAGATCGCCCTCGTCTACGACTACGGCGGTGGCAAGGAGGTTGTCGCGTCTACGACTCATGCCACTGGACTGAAGGCGCTGCGTATTCTCCACGATGATGAAGATGGCTGGCTGTACGTTGTGCTGCCAGGCTGGGGAGAATGCCGAGTCGCTAGCGATTCCGTGAACCCACGCTTCGTCCAGCCGACTCCAGAGCCTGACGCTCCACCTCACGACTCACCGCGTGGAGTTCACCACCTGAGACTCAACTACGCCACTGCGGGTACACTCGTCGCTGTCGAGACCTTTCTCGATGTCGCTGGCGCCCACGTGCGCCGTCTCGAGATCCATGAGCCCGAGTCAGTCGATGACAATATCGGAACCGTTTTACTTGGAGATGCTCTTCGTCGATGCCCGCACGTCGAAGAACTCGACCTGTTCGCGGTGGATCTCACAGACTTGGATATGCTGACGGACGCGGCGTTCATCAACACGCCTCGCATCAAGAAGATCAAGCTACGCCAACTCACTGTGAGGAGCATGCGCTCCGTCCATCGATTCTTCGATGCCCTTGCAGACCCAGAGCATCCTGTGTTGAAGAACCTGCATGAGCTGTCATTCCACATCATCGAGCGTACGATCGAAGACCAGACGCGTGGCTCCATTTTCAATTCGTGTGTCCGCATGCTTCAATCCAACACGACGCTGCGCGAGTGTCGAGCGATCACACTGTCCAAGCAACGCGCCGCCAAGTTCTCAGACAAGTTTCGAGCGTTTGACGGCCAGCGACTCCCCGCACGGAAGGCGCCATTGGCGTTGCAAAGCAAACTCGCGTTTCTCGCGGTCGTCACTGAAGCTGAAGCAGCCAACAGCGCACTCCACCGACTGGACGTGAATCTCTTGGAAAACGTATTCGAGCTCGCTGCTGAGAACGAGATCCGAGCCAGCAGTGTCGAAGTCGCTGTGACGTACGAGCATTCAACTGGCGGTGGAGCAGCCAACGCAGAACAACAATAAGAGAACGAAAGGACTATGAAGGATGTATGTGATATGCAAATGCTACCGCGTTTTCAGCAGAAAAAGAATTCGTCGTCGTCCAGCACCCAGTCTGGAATGTCTGGTTTCGGTCGGCTCGGCTCGCCCTTGACCGGGTTCGTTAACGAGTACGTGCGATTGCTGAAGTCCACTTTGTTCAAGTCAAACGCTGGCGCTTCAAGGGCGACGCTGAGTGGGATCCACTCGGTCGCTTCATCTTGTACCATGCTGGGCATCGTGAGGTAGTACGGTCCGATGATCGCCTCTGCGACGCTGCCTGGCTTGATCTTTTGCTGGCCGCCGAGCTTCAAGCGACACAGCGTACCGATGAGAACGCGTCCGATGGTCTCATTCTGGAGCAGCCAGTGGTATCCAAAGAGGTAGATCACCCAGAGCACGACCAGGAACAACTGGTTGTGCATGCTCGCCAGTATCCCGTAGTCCAGTCGCACGTGGTTGATGCCAGTGATGACCGTGGACGCTACCAGCGTTGGCAGGACACCGAAGAAGAAGATCGGCGATAGGAAAGGCAGCACGTAGCGCGTGGCTCCACGCAGGATCAGGTGCTGACACGTGAGACTGTAGAAGTTGTAGCTGATCGACAGCACGCGGACGACGCCCAAGAACGAGTTCATGAACTCGCTGAAGTATCCAGGCTTGCACTTGTAGTAGGGCGAGTCGTTCGTCTTCAGATCAAAGCCCGGCGTCCACAGGTCCACGCCGTTCACCCACCACGTGCAGTAGCTCTCCGAAGCGCCGATGTACCAGGTCACCAAGTTGAGCCACAGGATCACTTTCGACAGCTGGATGTTGCGACCATGTGAGACCGTGGACAAGTTGACCGTGGCCACTGAATCAATCAGCTGCGTGTACGCGATGCGGTCACAGAGGCCGTCGGTCTTGACGCGCTTGAGCATGCGCAGCAAGTTCTTGGTGTTCTGGACGACCCACACGGCGAAGACTGTGCAGCCCACAAGCGAGACCAGCGCGTACACGTTCACCAACACCTTTTCCGTGCCGCGACTGAACGTTGTGGTGATGATGGTGTTGGGGCCGCTCTTGACAAGATCAAAGAAGCCGTTCGGGAACGGCTCATCGCCCTTCTGAGGGATACGACCACCGAGTACACAGGCCAAGATTGCCGCGGGATTCGCAATATTCTTGATGAGGTGCTGCGTGAAGTTGGTGCCGTCCGATCGAATGACTGGCTCGGTGAAAATCACAGAGAACGTGTCGGTGCCCGTGCCTTCGCCCATGCACTGCCAGTCCACGAAGCCGTGGCGGTTGATCACACTCTGGGAGATCTCTCGCTCTTGGCAGAGTCCGGCGCGGTTGAAAGTCGCGAGCCAACTGGTTGAGTGCGGCACGAGGCACAGATTCAAACACCCGTCCCGTGTGATGCACAAGGTGGACATGCGCGAGAAGACCTTGGTGATTTCGTCGACGTTGGTGACATTGTTTTCAATGATCGCACGCGTGCCAAAGAACTTGCCGCTGTACGCCGTGAGAACGCTGTTCACTGGCGTCGAGTTCAAGTACACGGGCTCCGGGTAGGTCTTGTTACTGGTCGCAATCAAGTTCCAGTTCTGGCAAATGCCGATCTTGGGGCCCGCTTTTTCGACCGAGTACCGATCCACAAAGCGACCCGACGTGGCTTGGCTGGTGATAAAGATCCCGGTCCACATGTACGGCGCAAAGTACGAGAGAGGCACGACCTGGTCGCGGAACTGCTCCGGCGTCAAGCTGATGATCCACCATAGCCGTTCTCGTCCCATAACGAGGGCGTTGAGATCCGCTTCGACTGGCTGCGTGCGTTCCGGAAGTGAGCCCGACATTTTGCTGTAGCGAACACCCGATGGCTTGCCCGAGAGATCTTTGAAGCCTTCGTAGTAGTGGTACTCCTGGTACAACCCCTTCTTGCCGCCAAATCCGATCGGATCCAGCGTGTAGTTCACCGCGAGTTCGTGCACTAGCATGTCCAAGGCGTCGTCGCGTCCGTACTTGTTCACGAGCAGCTCCCGTCGTAGGAGACACGCGTCAAGATCGGGAAAGACCGTGTCCTGATATCGTCGAGCCCCCTCCGCGATGAACGGGTTCTTCGGATCCAGTCCAGATTCCCACTCGTAGTTGAGAAGCTGGCTCACGTTGATTCCCTTGAGACACATCACTGCTTCGGAGACCTCGTTCACACGGCACGTCTTGCCCTCCAGCAGGTTGTTGGAGCCGTAGAAACTGTTCGGCGTGAAGCAGAAGAAAAGCATCTCGTTGATCACCTTCTGGCCCTTGGGTACCAGACTCGTACGGCAGAACAAACCCACGTATGGGTCCTGTTGGAAGTCGTCAATGTACGAAGCCCACCTGTCCGCGCGGTTAAACACCACAAAGTCCAAGTACATGTTCATGAACCGGATCGGCTTGTTCGCGGGAGCTGTGTAGTTGATACCGGACATGTTGTACAGTGCCTTGGCGTACTGGTAGTCGACCTCCATGGTCCAGTTCAGGTTGCGGCTGAACACTAGATCATCCCCCGGGAGACCGTAGTAACTGAGCACATACGCCTTGATGGGCGACGCCACGTTCCATACGAAACTAGCGATGCCACCGAGAAGTTTGATCCAAAACCCAATCCGCCGTGAGCTGGAGCGCTCGTTCAGCGACTTAGCTACGCCAGTCATAGTCAGCGTTCGCTGGGTCGACTCTTCTTGCGCATGCGCGTTGGAAGTTGCGTTCTTGAATGTTTTCTTCTGGCGTAGTCCGTTGGACTCTGAGGGAAGCTCCGAATTTGACTGAGGGGCGTCGTGCTGGTCGTTCAAGTCGGTGAACATCGCTGCTGCGTCGTTGTGCTTCGTGGTCGGCGCGATCTTGGCGCCGGGCCGGACGCGAGGCTCTGCCATAGCAGCGTCTTGGCTGCTCTGTTGTACGACGATGGTGATACTGCTCTGGGCGTTGCGCGGCAGGCTATTTGTATAGTGGCGACGGCTTGGCTTCATTTTCCGATTTAAAAGCGTCCGTTGGGGATTTGGTTCCAACCTCTTTCTTCACGGAATGAAGCAGTTGCCGGATTAGTTGAGCTGGAGCTTGGGACTAATACGTAATAACAGCGCAAGACCAGGCAATCATTATTGCTGCGGCTGACGAGTGGTGGCTGAATGCAGCGTCTGCATCGTAACGTATCATACAAAATCTTACTTGTAGGATTGAGCAGCACTCCGCGACTGTTGACGACGGTTGTTCATCGGCTCCAACCTCTCCTCATCCGATGTGGACTTTCTACACAGGCTAATTGCACAAGATCACATCAAGAATAAGCTAATATCCCTGTGTGAAATGCTGAAGATCTATATTAGCCTCGTGAGTTAGCTTTCGATGTAAATACTGTAGCTGCATACGAACTAGCCTGTGTAAAAACTAGCAGAAGTAGAACTCGTCGTCTTCCAGCACCCAGGCTGGCACAGGTGCATGTGGCCGCACGATCTCGCCCTTGATGTGGTTCGTCATCGAGTACGCGCGCTCTCTAAAGTCCAAGTGGTTCATGTCAAACAGCGGCGCTTCCAGCGCGACACTCAGTGGGATCCACTCGCTGGCTTCCTCTCGCACCATGCTGGGCATCGTCAAGTAGTACGGTCCGATGATCGCCTCTGCGACGCTGCCTGGCTTGACGTTCTGCTTACCGCAGAGTTTAAACCGACACAGCACAGAGACGAGATTGCGTCCGATCGTGTTGCTCTGCAGCAGCCAGTGGTATCCGAAGAGATACACGACCCAGAGCACGACCAGGAACAATTGGTTGTGCATGTCCGCGAGGATCCCAAGACTCAGTCGCACGTGGTTGATACCAGTGATGATCATGGACGCAATCAGCGTGGGTAGCAGCCCGAAGAACAGGATCGGCGATAGAAACGGCAGCACGTAGCGCGTGGCTCCTCGCAGGATCAAGTGCTGGCACGTGAGACTGTAGAAGTTGTAGCTGATCGACAGCACGCGGATGACGCCCAAGAACGAGTTCATGTACTCAGTGAAGTGGCCCCGTCGACACTCGTAGTACGGCGAATCGCTGGTCTTCAGATCGAAGCCAGGCGTCCACAGATCCACGCCGTCCACCCACCAAGTACAGAAACTCTCGGACGCGCCGATGTACCACGTAACCAAATTGAGCCACAGGATCACCTTCGACAACTGGATGTTGCGGCCATGGGAGACCGTGGACAAGTTGACCGTGAACACCGAGTCGATCAACTGCAAATACGCTTCACGGTTGCACAACCCCGTGGCTCGCACACGCCGGAGCATCCGCAGTACGTTCTTGAGATTCTGGACGACCCACACGCTAAAGACTGTGCACCCCACGAGCGAAACAAGTGCGTACACGTTCACCAACACCTTCTCGGTGCCGCGGCTGAACGTCGTGGTGATGATCGTGTTGGGGCCGTTCTTAATGAGGTCGAAGAACACGTTCGGGTACGGCTCGTCGCCCTTCTGAGGGATACGGCCGCCCAATACACAGGCCACAATCGCCCCCGGGTCGGCCATATTGGAGATGTAGTGGCGCGTGAAGTTTGTGCCGTCTGACCGGCCGATCGCCTCAAGAAACTTGACCGAGAACGTATCCTTGCCCGTGCCTTCGCCCATACACTGCCAGTCCACGAAGCCGTGGCGGTTGATCACACTCTGGGAGACCTCTCGCTCTTGGCACAGCCCGGAGCGGTCGAACGTCGCGAGCCAGGAACCCGTGTGTTGGATGTTGCACAAGTCCAGACACCCATCGCGAGTGATACACAGCGTCGACATACGCGAAGAGACTCGCGCGATTTCTGCGGTCGCTGTGACGTTGTTCTCACTGATTGATCGTGGGCCGAAGAACCGAGCGCTGTAGGCTGTGAGCACGCTGCTCTCTGGAGTTTTGTTCAGGTAGATCGGGTCGGGATACGTCCTGTTGCTTGTAGGGACTTGGTCCCAGTTCTGACAGATCCCGACTTTGTCCGCTTTCTGGATCGAGTACTTTTCGACAAAGCGTCCGGCCGTCGCCTTGCTGTTGATCTGGAGACCCACCCACATGTACGGCGCGTAGTAGGAAAACCCCACGACCGAGTCGCGGAACTGCTCGGGCGTCAGGCCAGTGAGCCACCAGAGACGTTCTCGTCCCATCACAATCGCATTAAAGTCGGATTCAATGGGCTGCGTGCGCTCTGGAAGCGAGCCCGACATCTTGCTGTAGCGAACACCCGATGGCTTGCCCGAGAGATCTTTGAAGCCTTCGTAGTAGTGGTATTCCTGGTACAACCCCTTCTTGCCGCCAAATCCGATCGGATCCAGCGTGTAGTTCACCGCAAGCTCATGGGCGATCATGTTCAGCGCGTCGTCGCGTCCGTACTTGGTCACAAGCAACGCACGCCGCAGTAGGCAAGCATCCAAGTCAGGAAACACCGTGGCTTGGTACCGCTTCGCGCCTTCTGCGATGAAGGGGTTGGTGGGATCCATCCCGGACTGCCACTCGTAGTTGAGCAGTTGACTGACGTTGATGCCCTTGAGACACATCATCGCCTCGGATACCTCGTTCACGCGGCACGTCTTGCCCTCCATGTAGTTGTTCCCGGCGTACCGACCACCGCCCAGGCAGTACGCGTTGAGTTGATCCATGACTTTCTGGCCCTTGGGTACCAAGCTCGTACGGCAGAATATACCCACGTATGGGTCTTGTTGGAAGTCGTCGATGTACGAAGCCCACCTGTCGGCGCGGTTGAACACCACAAAGTCCAAGTATATGTTCATGAACCGGATCGGTTGGTTTGCTGGCGCCGTGTACCTGATACCGGACATGTTGTACAGTGCTTTGGCGTACTGGTAGTCGACCTCCATGGTCCAGTTCAAGTTGCGGCTGAACACGAGATCATCACCTGGGAGACCGTAGTAGCTGAGCGCATACGCCTTGATGGGCGACGCCACGTTCCATAGTAGGCTGGCGATGCCGCCGATGGCCTTGATCCAGAAACTGAGTTGTCGTGAGGTGGAGCGTTCCTTCAGCGTCTTGGCCACATCTCCAGCCGTCACGATTCGCAGCGACGCTGCTGCGGTATCCGTTCGCGCGTTCTGGCTGGGCGTCGCGAGGGTGAACGTCCGCTTGGGCCACAGCTCCTTGGTGGCAAACTGGAGGTTGGGCTCGGTCTCATCAAAGTGGTCCTCGGCGTTTTTCAAGTCCGTGAACAATGCCGCTGCATCGTTCTCTGTCGCGGCCGGTGCGATCTTGGCGCCGCTATGCGGACGAGAGTCTTCCATGAGCGGGTGTCTTCCAGTGCGTAGTGGTGCTTGACAGTGGCGTGTTTCCTGGACGAGTTGTTGCTCACTGGTTGGCGAAGGGCTTCGTTGCCAGGACGATCCCCATCCACGCAACAAACCGATCCAGACCTCATGAGACCTTACAGATGAGCAGCGTCTATTTGCAGCCGGTGGCGTAGCCAATGCGCAGGGAGGGTTACGACTATGTCTGAGCAGACCAGGAAGCAATTGAGTCACTGCATGAGGCGACTCACTGCTTAATATGGCGACTGTTTTTGGATGGACACACACACACACACACACGCAACCACGCTGGCATCTGGAATGAAACGGACAACACAGCGCAGCTCATTCACACTGGATACATTTTGCAAGCTCAGAAACTTAAAACGACCTAGATCTTGCCTGCGACAGCGCCCGCTTTAGCCACAGCTGTGCCCTGGGCGCTCTTCAACCAGCACGTGCCCCCGTCCTGAGTCGTCCACGTGAATACCACGCACCCGCTGCGTGCTTTACAGATCGAGCAGCAGCCTGCCGCCGTGCCGCTCAGTGCACTACCAATGTCGTTGCCGTAGTAGTCCACGTCATTCGTGAGTGTGCAGGTACTGGCTCCGCTCGTGTAGACGCCAGACTTGGCGCCTGTCTTCGCTGAGGCTGTACCCTTGCTGCTCTTGAGCCAGCACATACCACCCAAGTAGTCGGTCCACGTGTAGGCGCCACAGCCTGATCGCTGGGCACAGATCCCACAGCAGCCATCCACGCTCGCACTCGGGGCACTGCCGATGTCATTGCCAGCGTAGTCCACGTTCAGTTCAATGGTTGAACACTGCGCCGATGGCGGCGTTGCAGAGACCACTGAGGATCGGACTCCTGCCTTGGCACTCCTCGCTCCCTTGCCGCTCTTGAGCCAGCACGTGCCGCCAGCGTAGTTTGACCATGTGAACGCCGCACAACCAGAGCGAGCCTTGCAGATCGAACAGCACCCTTCTGCTGTTGCACTCGCACCACTGCCGATATCATTGCCGGCGTAGTCGACGTCATTTTCGATCGAGCACGCCGACGGAGGAGGTGTGGTAGGCGTTGGTGTTGTGGGCGTGGGTGTGGTAGGCGGCGGTGTCGTAGTAACAGGCGTGGTGCTTAGCACGCCCGAGCGTACAGACGCGTCCGCTTTGGTGGCTCCCTTTGCACTCTTAAACCAGCACGTTCCACCGTTGTAGCTCGTCCACGAAAAGGCATTGCAGCCTGCGCGGTTCTGGCAGGCCGAGCAGCACGCCTCCGCATTCACACCCAGCGCACTGCCAACATCGTTGCCGATATAGTCAATACCGTTCTCGATCGTGCATGTCGACGGCTGTGGGGGATTCGCCAGTTGCGCCTTGACTTGCTCAGCAGCTTCACGACCAATGTACATGATGTAGCCGTACGGGTTCACGGTGCCATCACGCATCGCCGACCCGTCGCCCACGAATATGTTGCTCGTACCAACGACGCGCAGCTTGTCATCCGCGCATCGCTTAGTATCGCTCGACTCGGAGGACGCGTAGCAACTGCCGCCAAAGTGGTGGGTGATGTAGCCCCGGTTGGCATTGACCCAATCGCCTGTGCTTTGGCCATTAGCTGCTGAGAGGAACGTCGCGCCGTTGTTTTTGAGCGCGTCCACGACGCGCGTCGCGTAGTTTTTCATCGCGTCTAGGTCGTTGTTCGTGCCCATGTAGGCAGTACCCTGAGCCAAGACGTTCCACTTGCCGTCGGAACCGAAGGACGCGATGTCCCGGGACTCAGGGTTGTTCACGTACAGCGCTGTTGTGAACGCGTTGCTGTTCTGGTAATAGCTGCCGAATCCATTGGTCAACACGGTCGTCTGGAACTCGTACATACGTCCGTTGACAGCGTAGTTCTCGTAGCCGATGAGCACGGGCCCAGGACTCGCCCAGCCTCCCGACTGGCCTTGGTTCATGTACTGGTCGATCGCTGCCTGCGGTTGGTTCTTGTACTGGAACGACTTCATATCTGGATGCGAGAACGACGCGAAAACCACGTTGGTATCGAACAGGCTCTTGCCCACGTTGCCGTTCACGACCCAGCCACCGTTAGCGGTAGCCTTGATACCTGGGAAATCACTGCGTGCGTTGAGTAGGTTGAGTTGGTCCTGTGGACCGACGCCGCTCTGGATGAGAACCTTGGGTGTGCCCAAAGCTCCCGCGGCCATGATCACTGCTCCACGCGACGTCAGAGGCACTTCCACGTTGGTATTGTACACCACGGAGGTCGCTTTGCCCTGATACTGCTTGATGTAGCTGACCATCGCCGAAGTGATGAGCTTCACGTTCGGTCGGTTCTTCATTTGGCTCCAAAACGCCTTAGCAGGCGTGTCTCGAAGGCCGGATTTGATCGAGTACGGTGCGTGGCCAAAGCTCTGGCTCTTGGAGTTGCGGGCCACAGGATCGTTGATGGTCTTCTCTGTGTAGCCGAGCTTCTTAAACGCATTCGCGACGATCGTGTACGCCTCCTGCAGGTAGTACTTGCCATCCGCCGACGGTGTGTCCGTAGCGCCGTGGATCTGTTCGTTTTCGTTCATGAGCGTCGCCACACGAGCAGGCGACGCTGGCCACTTGGAGTTGGTCACGTACGCATCCGGAGGACGGAAGTACAGCGCCGCGTTGATGGACGAGCAGCCGCCCACGAGCTTGCCCAGCCACATGTACGGGCCATTGTTCCAGTCCACACGGTACTTATCATTCGCTGCGTTGTAGATGGTCACGTCGTACTCGCCTGGGATGTCAAACTTGGTCCAGCCCTTGCTGCCAGCGTAGGCTGGGCCGTCCGTCCCGCCTGTAGCTTGGAGTGACGGCAGACCGGCTTCCAGAATGAGCACGGAGATGGAGGGATCCCGTGAGAGAAACTCAGCGGCGACGAGACCGCCAGGGCCGCTACCCACGATCACTACGTCATAGGCTTGCTGGGCGTGGACACCCACACCGCAGAGAAGCACCAGCGCAGTGCCGAGACACGTGCGCGTGATCTTCATGGGTCTCCAACTCTGGCTTGAGGAGAGGCTCTTGTGTAGTCACAAGACGGTTAAGGAATGAGGAAAGCTTGGAGAGACACGAGTCGGTCTCCGACAAGGCGGGCGGCTATACGATCCAAGATCCAGGTGTCTAGTCATGGAGCGAATAACGGAGACCGTGAGAGGTCTCTTGAGGGATCCGCTGGGGGGACGCAAGCAGACGTAACGTGTGACGAGGGCCAGGAAGTGGGTTCATGTACTGAAACTCTACTCGCCACAAGCACAGCAACGCAGCTGAAGTCTCGGTCTCACCTCAGCTCGAAATTATTCAGTAGTGGCTGTGTGGATGACAATCGGCTGCTGTCATCACACTCGCTCCATGCGAGCAGGTGCAGAGAAGACGACAATTTTGAGAGAAAGAACGCCGCCACTCTACTGGTTTAGAGAGCTCCCAACAGCGGACCAACTGAGTTACGTGGGACTTTGCTGCTGATCCGCATGGCAACTTCAACTGCAAGACAGTGGATACAGTACCCAGTACTGTCAATCTTCTCCATGGCCGTAAGGAGAACTGAATACACGCATTGCGGAAGGGTGAAAATGGCGGGCGGGTGATCGATCGTAGATTGGCGACTTTTACAATTTTGGCTACTTGGCTTGCTCTTGTTTTGGGCTGTGGATGTGTGTGCGCGATCATTTCCGCTCGACCACATGAATGCCCCACTGGCATGGACATTGGCCATGGCTACGTTATGTGCACTGGCGTTTGCTCACTGACTCACGCCGTGGACACCTCGACGGATGGTGTACTAGCAGCGGAGGGGAGCGAGTCCGATTCGGAGACGACCGATGTGCGTGGGGACGACGCCCCCATCGATGACACGGACGCCCGGCGGCGAATGTCCAGGCCCGTGCCACTCAGTGCTCGACGCGTTGCGCTCTGGGAGAGGCGGCGCTCTGACTCCTCTCGCTTCTCTTTCTCTCGCACCGACTCGGTGAACTTGTGGAGCTCGTCGCCGCGACGCAGGGCGTTCTCCAGGTCCTCCTTCTCTCGCTTTTCCTTGAGACTCAAGTGGAAGTTGAGCTGCTTCTGTCTCTCCGCCGACTTGAGCGAGTTGGCCTCCTCCAGCTTCTTTCTGCGCTCGACCTGGGCCTCTTTGTTGCGCGTGTACGTGGAGCTCTTGCTGTAGTCCAAGTACCGTGGCTCGACACTGTCGTACCGCGACTTGCGCGCCGAGTAGGAAAGCTGGAGCGCGAACGGATCGCTCGAGTCAGTGGACGACGTGGACGACGCGAAGCTGAGCCTCTCCGTGCGGTGGCGGCCTTCCCAGTCCGAGTGCGCGTCCTCGCCGTGTAAATCGCCGAGCGTGCGGAAGTTGGAGCCGCGGCGTGACGACTTGTTCGACATGAACGACCGGCGATCCACCGACGCCGCGCCGTTCTTGGCACTGTTACTAGCTGAGGACTTGGCTGACTCAGGGGACTTGATCGAGTAGCTCGCGTCCGACGCGTCGCTCGCCTTACGGGCCGACGCCGGGCCCGTATTGATCATCTGCTTGACCTTGCTCTGGACGTTAGCGTACGGATCCACCTTCTTACGGGTAGGCGTCGAAGCCGAAGACTGGGGCTTGGGCGTTGGCTTAACCGGCGTGTCCTTCTTCTTGATGGAGCTAGGGCTCTTGGTCGTACGGCCAGCCAGCGACGCGGCAGTGGGCACGTGGAGCTTGGACGGCACGTTCTCGGGCTTCCTGTAGCGGGTCTTGGGCTGCAGCATGCGTCCTCGCCGCGACGGCGATGGGTTCGACTCCAGCGCCTCCCGCAGCTCCTTCTCGTCGTCGTGGGTGAGCCGCAGCTCGCGCTCCAGCAGCGCCAGGATCTCCTCGCGGTCTTCCTCACCGTCGGTCGAGAACCGCTCGCCCACGACGATCATATCCTCCGTCTCGATCGTGTGGTCCTCTTCCATCACGAACGACCGCTCCGTCGTGAGGATCGGACGCTTCTTGGTCTCCTGCTCGGGCGTCTCCACCAACTGCGACCGCTCCTTCTCGGGCTCCTGCTCCTCCGCCTCCGGTGCTGGAGGAGGCGGAGGAGGAGGAGCATCCTCCACCGTCTCCTCCACTACTGTCTCCGCCTCTGGGATCTCTGGACTCGCAGCTTCAACTGGCACCGCCTCCTCCACGGTCTCCTCCTCCTCCTCGGCCTGGTTAGAATCGTCCACTTTAGTCGTCGTCTCCTCCTCTTTAGGCATCGCCTCCTCTGTCGTCGTCCTCTCCTCCACAGTAGCGTTAGTTGCGGTCTCCACCTCCTCTGCATTGTTTCCCTCCATTGACGGCCGTGAGCCTGCGCTGGCGTTGCTGCCCACTCGCTTCCGTCCAGAGTTCATCTCCGGACTGCGCAGCAGCAGCGCCTCCTGTCGCTGCTTCTCCGTCCGCGCGTCGTACTTCTGCTTCTCCGAATTCACGTGGATGCTTCGCTCTTCGCCTTCGAAGAAGCTGCGCACTGTGCGAAACGGCAGCGCGTCCAGAGACTGCTCCTGCTTCTTCTCAAAGCGCGACACAATGTTCTTCACAGGCGACGGGTCTACGCTGTCCGTGAGCACGCGGCGCTGCACCGCCTTGTAGCCGGAGGCCTTGGAGACTGGTGACAATGCGGCGTCCGTTTTCATCGTCATATTCGTTGGCGTTTCCGTCGGCAACTCCTCGTCGTCATTGTTATTGGTGTTGGCGCGGTTAGACGCCAACAAAGTCGACTTGGTGGCGAACTCGGCCATTATTGGTTCTATACGGCGGACTAAACGCGGTATGTGTTCTTGGGTAATGGGGAACTCTGGATGCGCTTCAAGAATCCGGAGTGAGCGGAGGGTAGCGGAGCGGAGAGCAGAAGGCAGCGGAGCGGAGAGCCGAGATGCGGCAATGGGATGAGGTGCTGATGATCTTCCGATGGATCACACAATTGGAATGGGCTGAGAAACCCAGAGCGAGACTGACTGATGGTACGCGTGGCGCCACTGCGATATTGGTACGTTGCGACGATAAATGCGGCGATCGGGCGAAGATGCGACCTGCGTGCCCAGGCCGTTTCTCCGTCTTCAGCTGAGTATGTAGCGTGGCTTCACCTTCGACCCGCGCCAGCTTATTCAGCCCGCCCTGGTTTTTCTAACACGAGGACACGGACCGATTCGGTCCGTGTCCTCGAAGGCCAGACCCACGGGCCTACGTCTATTTCTGTAGTTATCTGAATACAGCCAGAAACCACAATCATTCCAAAGAACATATATATTGTAATTCAGTACAAATGCAAATTCTCAGCTCCTAACGTGCATAGATCTACTAATTCAAGAAGGCATTAGAAATACCCTAACCCCAGCAATCGTGGTCGGCTCGAAAGTCAATCGCGACCCCATCTTCTTCACTTCCCACTGACTGACTCGGTCGGGAGGAATTTCCATGGGTAAGTACTCAAGTACTTAGTTTCACCAAAGTTAACCATGTACCAACCTTGGGT